>JAPYYJ010001209.1:0-14500 GCA_028533885.1 Nasua narica | reverse complement strand
TGTCCTTCTGTATCTCTAACTACAGTCTTTAGCTTAAAATCTAATTTGTCTGATTCAAGAATTGCTACCTCTTTCCTTTGAGGTCTGTTGGCATGAAAAATGGTTCTCCATCCCTTCACTTTCAGTCTGGATGTATCTTTAGGCTCAAAATGAATCTCTTTTAGACAGCACATGGGAGGGTCGTGTCTTTTTATCCAATCTGCAACCCTGTGCTGTTTAATGGGAGCATTTAGGCCATTCACATTGAGAGTGATTATTGAAATATATGTTTTTATTGTCATCATGTTGCTTGTGAAGTCCTTGTTTCTATAGGTTATCTCCATATGTTTCCATTCTATATCACTCTTAGGGTCTTTCTCCTTTTATAGAACCCCCCTTAATATTTATTGCAGGACTTGTTTGGTGATCACATATTCTTTAAGTTTCTGTCAGTCTTGGAAGCTCCTTGTCTCTTCATCCATTCTGAATGACAACCTTCCTGGATAAAGTATCCTTGGCTGCATACTCTTCTCATTTAGTACCCAGAATGTGTCTTGCCACCCCTTTCTAGCTTTCCAGGTCTTTGTGGACAGATCTGATGTTATGAAACATGCACTTAAAAAGAAATATGTTTTTGGTTTTGATACAGAAAAATTGGGAATATTAGAACAGTTGGGTATTTGTCTTAGATGTTGTTTGACAATTGAGAATTTCTGTAGCTTTCATTAATAATTACAACAACATGGCTATTAAATTTTAGAGTTATGTGACCCAGATGCATTTGTGGGAAAAAAATATGTGTGTGTTTCATGAGTACATACATGAAAAAAGAATTAACCTTTATGTTAACCCAGATGACTTCCCCAGTCTGGGATTCCCTCTCTCCTACCCCCCCCCCCTTTCTCCTTGAATTTGGGATTGGGGATAGAAGAGAAAATATCTTTTTTATCAATGAGAAGAAATAACATGTTAAATGTATTTTCATAATACAAGTGCTCTGTAAATACAGATCTTTTATTTTTCCCTTTATTCTCTTTGCATTTACTACCAGAAAGAATTCAGGACAGCCAACAGAGTAGAAAGATAAAATAGACATATATAATAATTGTGGTAGCTTCTATTCCTTGAACACTCATTATGAGCCAGTCACTGTGCTACATACTTTATATACATCAGTTTTGTAGTAGTAGCACTAAGTAGCAGGTATTATTTCTACCATAATATTTACCATAATTTTTCAGTAGGAAATTGAGGTAAGAAGGAATGAGAAAGTCACATGGCAATGATGAAGCCAGAAGATAAACCTATATCTGTCCTACTTTAAAGATTGAGCTCTTAACATTATACCCAATTGCCTTTCAGAAATCAAATAGAAAAATCAAAGTAGGGCAGAAATTAAGTAAATATGGTACCAGATATAAGGTTATACAAATTTCACAACACAGAGTCCTGTACATGTGCTATCAGCAAAGTACAATTAGGCTGTGATATTAAGAATGTACAATTAGTTACACAATTTACAGTGTCAAGATAAAATCAAATAAATGCCATAAAAAGCAATTTGTTGTAATAACACCAGAAAGAAATGTCTCCAAAGAGTTTACACCATGTTCAATATACATCTTCTTCAGCAATATCCTTAACATAGACAAAATGATGACTATCAGATTGTCTGTGATAAAGAGTAGTATTACTACTACTAATAATAGTATTATCATTTCATGGGTAACAGGATGTTAAAATTAATTTGAACCAAGACACAGAAGTAAAATAGATGAGAATTTTCAAAGCTAGATCATATATGCACATGTATTACCCCAGTTTGAATTTCCAGCCAGATCAATTAAACAAAGAGTTGTCAGAGTGAAGAAAAGGATTAGGGGAGGTGTCTTTAGAAGATCTGATATAATGACAAGAGTCCCACCTCCATCCCTGGGGTATAGGAGAGTGGTGGGATGTCCCCTCCTTCAACTTAAGCATAGTGGCAAGTTACTTTTTAGTGTAAACAGATAATTATATTTATCTGAATGACATTTGTCCTAGACTTTTCCTTCTGGGAACTTGATCTGGAGCCAAGGGAAGAGGAATTGATTTTGCTCCTGTTCATCAAGATGGTAGAACAGAGAAATGATACTGAACAGAAATGGTAGTGAAAGAGGATCAGAATGAAACCAGCCACCTCAGGACTGGCAGTTTATGAACCAAGGGCTCATAAAATCGCTTCTAGAAATTAAAGGGGAGAAAGAGTAACCAACTCAAGACCTAGGGGTCTATTGCAATGAGTCCAAGAGGGGAAAGATGTCATTGGTGATGAGAAGAACCTCAGTTAAGAGAACACATGAACCTGCCCAGAGGACTTCCTGAAATAGCAGAGCAAAGTAGTAAGAATGGGAGATGTTACTCTTTCTCTGTGATCTGGGTAAACACATATTCACCGTTAATGGAAAGCTTTGTGGTTAGATTTCAGTCATGCCTTTCCAACTGAAAGACACATCTCCACATATCCCTTTCAGGTAAAAGTTTAGTCATTTACCAAGCACTTTAAGAAGTACCAATTAATGCACTAGATTCCCTGAGATATTTTAAGAAAAAAATAGCTCATGTTTCAGTTCTAAATGGAGGAAGTGAAAGACCAAGAGAAGGATTATGTATTTTACCCAAAGTTAAAGATCCAGGACTGACATCCTACAACCTCCTTTTAGTCCAGAACTCCTTCAGGTCTGTCTGATGGTTTTTCACTAGGAAGTACTTCAGGAGCAAAAGAAAGTACCTTTTGTAATACCAGGCCAGGTTCACTGGTGGAAGTGTTTGTTACTAAGGTTGAGGAAAACCTGTTCTCCCAATGATGTTGAAATACATTCAGAGAAAGGCCACCAATCTGAGTTTATGCGGAGATCCCAAACAGTGCCCATCTGTCCACAATGCAGGATGACTTGGGTCCATCATTGGATTGTTTTGTTTTGTTTTGTTTTTAAATTGAGTGTGGGCTTCTTTTTTTTACAGGTGGCAAAATCATGTTCTGATACCTCATTCACTTAGTCAAACCAGCCATCTTCATTATTTTGACCTTTCTAATCCTTGGTAATTGAGCTGTTTGGCTGGTCTATCTCCATTAAAGTCTGCCTTAGAGCCGAACCTTCACATAGGGCCAAATGAGAACTTAGAGTTCTTCTAAAGAAGCACTTTAACATTCATTTATTTGTCTCTCATTGTAAGTCTTCTGCTCTATATGCTGAGTTAGAACAGCTTGCCATATGTGGAAGACACTTGGCTCTCTACTATCCAGGGCAATGTCTAGGAGCCATGACAGAGTTTATTGTTAAATCTTTCACTTTAGCCTTAGTGTATTTTTGTGTATACATCTTGTTCCTAAGATTCCAGGAAAATTCTTGTTCCCATTCCCCCTGTAATCTACAGACTTGAATAAATTGTCCACTTACTGATTTTTCTCATTTCTGATTTTTGCTTCTTTACTGCCATTACTATTCAGTATCTCTTTGTTTCTGGCCTATGATTCACAGACAACTGAGATTGTTATGAGGGTGAATTTTCATCACTGCCCAGTGTTATCCACATACCAGCACTGGGACTTAACCATCTATACCCCTGCCCTCTCTCAGGACACCAAGGATCTTGCCTTGTCTTTTCTCCAGCCCCTACTTCTCTCCATATCTCTTTTTAAAAATAGATTAATAAGCTTCCATTGAAATGGGTTCAGGTGAGGCTCAGCAAAGTCTTGTTGTAGGTCACCTGTTGAAAAACGCTTGTTGGATACCAGTGGGGGCAGATTTTCTCATAGAACAGCCTGGGGAAGGAATTTCAAATTTCCTAACTTCACAGTTTCTCTTCAGTCATACAAAGGCAGTGCTGGACATGCCATTTGTATAATGCTTTTTAACTCTCCTAAAAAAAATTAGTTACATAATTGTTATCTTATAATTCTTGAGCCACAGAAAGGAAGAATCACTGGGACTGGGAGAGTCCTAAAACGTGATAGCCACTTGCTTAAATTCACACAGTTTGTAAAAGGAGAGCTGGGATAAGATTTATTTCCTAGCTACATGATCTGCCAGAGGTAATACCCCTATTTCTGTCATCAGCAACCACAAAATATGAAACACACACGTAAAAAAAATGTTTTTCATTTTTGATACAGAAAAATTGGAAATATTAGTACAGTTGGGTATTTGTCTTAGATACTGTTTGACAGAGAATTTCTGTAGCTTTCATTAATAATTACAACAACATGGTATATTCACTGGGGTTCATAATATGATGGAGAACAGTACATACATATAGTAAGTTTGATCTGTCAAGTAGTAACAGTCTTTGAATTCAATTTGCCATTTTCAAGCACAGATTCTAAGAGGGCTTTGCTGGAGAAGAGCCCAGGTGCTGCTCTGTTTCCTTATCTTTTATTCCCTTTGGCATTTCCCCTTTAGTTTATTTTTTCCCAAATACTTTTATTTTTTCAGTGTTACAAGATTAATTGTTCATGCACCATACCCAGTACTCCATGCAATACGTGACTTCCTCAATATCCACCACCAGGCTCACCCACCCTCCCCTCTCAACCCCTCAGTTTGTTGCTCAGAGTACACAGTCTCTCCTGGTTCATCGCCCCCTCCGTTTTCCCCCCATTTGCCCTTCCCTTCCTTCTCACGATGCCCTCCATGATTTTCTTTATACTCCACACATAAGTGAGACCATAAGATAATTGCCTCTCTCCGCTTGACTTATTTCACTCCGCATAATCTCTTCTAGTCCCATCCATGTTGATACAAAAGTTGGGTATTCATCCTTTCTGATGGAGGCATAATATTCCATTGTATCTTCTTTATCCATTAATCTGTTGAAGGGATCTTGGTTCTTTCCCCTTTAGTTTTAAGTTTTTCCTTCATTCATTGCCTGGAAATATAGCACCTGATTTTTCCTTGCTTTCTTCTCTTGCATATAGTTCTCTATCGAGATCTTTTTGGCCAACACACTGTCATTTTAGAGTAGCTTTTGCGTGCTTCCAATGAGGGGGGCTACATTCTGAGACTGTTGTGACTTATATTTGGGGTTTGCTGCTGATTTTTGTTGTGACAGTTTTTGATTTACTACATGAGGGCTTAATTCTGGGTAGATGCCTGTAATCTGTCTTAAAAGTGTTCTGACTTAATTTTTTTATCCCTTTGATTTAACTAAGGATTCTTGAGGATTAATGTCAAACACAATATTGCCTTTGTTGCTCGATACCATGATGAGTGAACTATTTTTTCCCTTATTGAATGTCTTATAATTCTTAGTTTTAACATGATTCGGCTTCTCTTGAGTCTCTTCTGATATGGATCTGACCTGTGTTTGGTGTCTGCTAAAACATACAGTCCATTAATTTTATCTTTTTTTTTTCTCTCTAAATTGTGTTTGGAGATTTATACTTGTATCTCTTATTTATTATTAAAATAACACAAACCCTCCAAATAGACATTTTATCACACATTTAAGGATGCATACAAGATATTAAAATGTAGAGTACTTAGGTATAGTCTGGTAACTTTTTGATTAATTTTCCACTGTTCTTATCAATTACTGCTAAATTTAACTTTAGTCTTCCATATGCTAATTTGAGGAGAACATTTACATTTCTCAAGTGATTAAAAATAAATGTTCACTGGAGTTCCCGTTTGCTTGCTGCAGCCTGGTCAGTTCAAACTCACTTAACCTCAGAAAAGCTGCACCCCCATCTTTAACTATCTGACAAATTATCCGAAAACATTAAGTTCTTCATCAACACTCCCAATTAATTTAAGGTACCAGCTCCCCACTTTGCCTCTTTGCATGTAATTCTCGTTTCACCAAGATAGTCCCTATGCACTTTGCCCAGCTCTCCCCGCTCTAGTCCCAGTGTGTTCTCTTCCTTGTGAGCAACACACACGTGCACCCATGTGCATACACACAGAGCTATGAAGACACAGATTATCATTATATCTGAAATGAGACTCTGTTGTGATAACATCCTCCCAATTTGGCCTCTCTAGGAGTTTTAGGAACTAAAGTTACATATTTGTTGTTTAGCCTGAATTAAATGATTTGATCGGTCTGCACAGGAATCACATAGGAGGTGAGATTAGTGAGCTGAATCCCAGAGGTGCTTAGCTGGAAGCTCCTGGGTGAGAGCCAAGAGACCAAGAGACACCATTGTAAATAGGCAGTTATCTAATTGTAATTTTAGAACAATCTTTCAGAAACACTGCTTTATTTTTTTCCCAGTAATTTTAAACACTGATTCTCCTTCACTACTAAACAATTTCAAGTATATTTGAATAGGTAAGAACATATTTTAAACATCAGAATAAGATTACTAAGATAGTACACTGTTTGAAAAGTTAATTAAGTATCATTTTAAGCTTACAAATGTCTTCCCCTTAACTTCTCCATAATTTTCCTACATATCTGAAAACTACTTTTAGATAAGATGGTATCTAATTACTTTCTAGTGATAAAAGCCATTTATTTATTTATTTGTTTATTTGCACGTGTCTGGAGATCATAGAACACTAGCATTTATTTTAGACAAATCCATGTGCAGTTGGGTCAAGTATTCTTGAATCCAATAAAACAAGGTATTTTTACATAGTTTAAAATTTGCGGTGATTTTTCTGATTTTCATAATCCATAAAGTGTATCTTTTTCCTATACTTAAAGTATTCATTGAAAGCTTTCCTTTAATATTGTTATGTAGGCAAATTTATCATTATTAACCAAACAGAGAAATGGAGCTCAGGGGAGTAGGAATTGGAAGCAGAAAAGAATTCTGAATAAAATAATCTATCATGAAATCCACATAAACGGAAGAGAATTTTTTTCATCCTAATTTAATTTTATTTTTTTCAGTGTTCCAAGATTCATAGTTTATGTACCAGCAAGAGCAGATTTTTACTATAATCCTTACCTCATCACTGTGTATCCTTAGGATTGTCACAGTTTGTTTTAATATTTGCCTGTGCCACCTCTACAATAAAGTTCCAAAATGATGTTGGCTTCAGACCAGGATTATTTTAATGATAGTGTGAGAAGATTTTTAATTTTTCTGAAAAATGGCTTCTTTAGCCATTCTCTTCAAGACCTTACTGTGAGCCTTGCTTTACATTGATGAATATGCCAGTGATTATCAACCACAATGTTATAACAAGCTATGTGTTGTGTTCAATTCTGTTGTATTTCACAACACACCACTGGTATATAGCATATAGTTTATTATCAGAAGTAAAAAATCAAAGTTGGAAATAATTTTCATTTTTTTAAACAATTAGAGCAGAGTCAAGATTTTTCTTCTGGTAATAATATGTCTTCCAAAGCTTGTTACTTGCTTTGTGACATACTTTCTAAGTAGACATGAAGGAACTGAGCTTAAAGACACTATGAGAACTGATTATAATACATGCTGTATAGCCTAAAATGAATTACCTTTTTTAAATTTAAATTCAATTAACCAACATATAATACATCATTAGTTTCAGATTTAGAGTTTAGTTATTTATCAGTTGCATATAGCACCCAGTGCACATCACATGACATGCCCTCCTTAATGCCCATCACTTGGTTATCCCTTCCCCCCACCCATTTCCCTTCCAGCAACCCTCTGTTTCCTGTAGTAAGAGTTTCTCATGGTTTATCTCCTCTCTGATTTCATATGATAATTGTCTTTCTCTGATTGACTTATTTCACTCAGCATAATGCCCTCCGTGTTTCATCCATGTCTATGTAATGCTGCTATAAGCATTGGGGTGCAAGTGCCCCTTTGGATCACCACATTTGTCTCACTCTTTGCAGATGACATGATACGCTATGTGAAAAATGCACAAGACTACCCCAAAATTGCTAGAACTCATACATCAATTCAGCAATGTGGCAGTATGTAAAATCAACACACAGAAATCAGTTGCATTTCTATACACTAATAATGAGACAGAAGTAAGAGAAATTAAGGAATCAGTCCCATTTACAATTAAACCCAAAACTATAAGATATCTAGGAATAAACCTAAACAGAGAAATGAAGGGTATGGACTCTAGAAACTACAGAACATTTATGAAAGAAATTGAGGAAGACACAAAGAAAGGGAAAACCATTTCATGCTCATGGATTGGAAGGATAAATATTGTTAAAATGTCTCGATACCCAGAGCAATTTACACATTCAGTGCAGTCTTTATCAAAATACCATCAATGTTTTTCCCAGAACTGGAACAAATAATCCTAAATTTGTATAGAACCAGAAAAGACCCTGTATAGCCAGAGGAATATTGAAAAAGATAACAATACTGGACTTAAAGCTATATTACAAAGTAGTAATCATCAAAATAGTATGGTACTGGCACAAAAACAGACACCTATGCCAGTAGAACAGAATAGAAAACCCAGAAATGGACCCTCAACTCTGTGGTCAATTAATATTCAACAAAGCAGGAAAGAATATCTAGTAGAAAAAAAAAACAGTCTCTTCAACAAATGGTGTTGGGAAAATTAAGACGGCCACGTGTAGAGGAATGACCATTTTCTTAAACCATGCACAAAGATAAAATGGATGAAAGACCTAAATGTGAGATAGGAATCCATCAAAATCCTAAAGGAGAACACAAGCAGCAACATCTTTGACCTTAGCCACAGCAACTTCTTGCTAGACACATCTCCAGAGGCAAGGGGAACAAAAGCAAAATTGAACTATTGAGATTTCATTAAGATAGAAAGCTTCTGCACAGCAAAGGAAACAGTCAACAAATCTAAAAGGCAACCTAAGGAATTGGAGAAGATATTTGCAAATGACATATTAGATAAAGGGATAGTATCCAAGATTTAGAAAGAACTTATCAAACTCAACACCCCCAAATCAAATAATGCAGTCAAGAAATGGGCAGAAGACATGAGCAGACATTTCTCCAAAGAAGTCATCCAAATGCCCAACAGACACATGAAAAAATGCTCTATATCACGTGACTTCAGAGACCTACAAATCCAAACCACAATGAGATACCACCTCATATGAGTTAGATTGGCTAAAATCAAGTCAGGAAACAACAAATGCTGGCAGTGAGGCAGTGAGGCAACAGTCTTCCACTGCTGGTGGGAAAGCAAGCTGGTATGGTCACTCTGGAAAATGGTATAGAAGTTCAATAAGTTAAAAATAGAGCTCCCCTATGACTCAGCAATTGCACTATGAGGTATTTACCCCAAAGATACAGATGTAGTGTAAAGAAAGGCCATATGTACTCCAATGTTCATAGCAGCAATGGCCACAATCACCAAACTGTGGAAAGAGCCAAGATGTCCTTCAACAGACAAATGGATAAAGAAGGTATGGTCCATATATACAATGGAATATTGAATGCCTCCATCAGAAAGGATGAATACCTAACTTTTGAATCAACATGGACGGGACTGGAGGAGATTATGCTGAGTGAAATAAATCAACAGAGAAAGTCAATTATATGATTTCACTTGCGGAGCATAAGGAATAACATGGAGGACATTAGGAGAAGGAAAGGAAAAGTGAATTGGGGGAATCAGAGGGGGAGAGGAAGCATGAGAGACTTGGACTCTGAGCAACAAACTGAGGGTTTTGGAGGGAAAGGGGTTGGGGGGATGAGTGAGCCTGGTGGTGGGTATTAAGGAGGGCATGAATTGCATGGAGCACTGGATGTGGTACATAAACAATGAATCTTGGAACACTGAAAAAAATAAGAAAAATAAAGAGACAAGAAAAGAGGGGAGAAAAGGTGATAAAGCAGGGAAAAATGGTACACAAATTGTAAAATGATAAATAAGAACACCAATATATCGCTACTTAGATTAAATGTTTATAGCAGCATTATCTACAATAGCTAAATTATGGAAGCGGCCCAAGTGTCCATCAATTGATGAATGTATAAAGAAAATGTGGTATATATATGTGTGTACAACGGAATATTATTCTGTGATAAAAAAAATGAAATCTTGCCATTTGCAATGGCATGGATGGAACTAGAGAGTATTATGCTAAGCAAAATAAATCAGGAAAAAGCAAGTATCAAATGATTTCACCGTATGTGGAATTTAAGAGAGAAAACAAATGAGCAAACAGGAAAAAAAAAAGAGGCAAACCGTAAAACAGACTCTTATCTACAGAGAACAGTGTTATGGTTACCAGAAGGAAGGTGGGTTGGGGGACGTAAATAGGTGATGCGGATTAAAGGGGGTGCTTATTATGATGAGCACCTGGCATTGTATGGAAGTATTAAAACAGTATATTGTATACTGGAAGCTGATATTACACTATTTGTTAACTAAATGAATTTAAATTAAAACTTAAAAAATATCTAAATGGACTAAATAGTCTAATAAAAACAAAGATATTCAGAGCTTTGTGCGTTTTACAAGAGGCATAATGTAAATATAAGACACAATATATAAAAATCCTGTTTTATCTAGTCCTGTAGTCATTAAACTTTATTTTTTGGTTTTTGTTTGCATGACATATTATTTTACATCATTTTACTTAGAATATTTTTATGTTCACTGACAATTTATTGTTTCTTAGAAGATTGCATTTGTTACTTATTATTTATCTATTTAATTGCCACGGTGGTGAATGTGGGCAGGAAGGAATTAGATTATAATCATGAAAGTTTCCACTTCATCAAAATGAAAGTAAACATTTTAGGTGACAATAGTTTTTTTTTTTTTTAAGATTTTTTTTTATTTATTTATTAGAGAGTGAGAGACTGAGAATGAGAGGGGAGAAGGTCAGAGGGAGAAGCAGACTTCCCGCAGAGCCGGGAGTCCGATATGGGACTCGATCCCGGAACTCCGGGATCATGACCTGAGCCAAAGGCAGTTGCTCAACCAACTGAGCCACCCAGGCGCCCTAGTTTTTTGAGACTAAAACTTAGAAGTAAAGAATTTTGATTACATGAGTACTATAAATTTTAAGAATATTATTACTTATTAGCTTTTTAGAAAGATAAGGAAAATAAGGCATAGAATATTAACATCTTGGGACTACAGGTGATCAATAAACACAGAACACTGTGGGAGACTATATGGAGGAAAGGTCTCATTTAAATCTTGTCATGCTCTGCCTCTTATTTACTGAGAGAGGGCAAGTCTCCAAAAATATTTAACCTCCCAGAAATTTAACCTTCCATTTAATTGGGGTGCCTGTGGAGTACATATTATTAATTTATTCTATATAATATATTCATGATAAAAATATGGATTTTTTGCTTGCAATCCAAATAAAATCAACGGCCTTGAATTAGTTGATCCAACACTATATGAATAACAGAGACCTTTTGATACTCAGAAAACTTAGTGACTAGGATTCTTCTTGCAGTCTTGCCCCACATAAAATGAACTGTAGCAGATTCCAATCCAAATGTGATAAGAAGCATGGTATCTTCAATAAAAAGAAAGAAAAGGGCTAAGGACTGAGACTAGAGAACATCTAATAGAACCCAGGAGCAAGAAATGAACCCATTAAGGGCAATTGAGATTAGAAGCCCGTGAGAAGGGAGAGAAAAATTGGGTGAGTTTGATGTGTTAGAAACCAAATAAAGATATTTCTTCAATAAGGAATGAATAAAAAAAAAATAAGGAATGAATAATTATTCCTGTGAAATGCTGCTGGTGGTTCAAATAAAATGAAAAATAAGTTGACTATTGGATTTGGAAAGTTGGTAACATCATTAAATATAATCTCATTGGACTTTGGGAGCAACATTGTACCTTGTGTAGGTAGATGAGGGAATGAGTGCAAGGAAGTAGGGACATTGAATCTAGACAGCCCTCTCCAAGAGGTTTGCTATAAAGGAAGGAGGCTAGGGAATGGCAGGAGGGGGACATGGAGCCTAGGGAAGCTTATGACTATTTATTATATTATAGTTGTATTATGTTGTGAATGATCCAGAAGAGAGAGAGTTTAATGACATAAAAGATTGAAAGGCAATTTTGTGTAAGGCTGATGAATCACAGACTTGTACCCCTGAAACAAATAATACATTATATGTTAATAATAAAAATGCAGGAAAAAAGGCAATTTTAGGCATGATATCTTTTATTGGCAAGGGGACATGGATTCAAGTGTATAAATGAAGGGCTTGCCAATAGATTAAGGCTGGAACAGTTTGCTCATTGTGTTAGAAAAGAAAGGAGAATCTGTGGGTATTCACATACGCTGATAGATTTGGTGGTGGAGAAGTGAAGCAGTTTTCTTTTGATTACTTAAAAAGTTATCAATAGAAGGCAATCAAGATCTGAGAGTAAGGGAAAGTGATCTGAGAATAGAAATCTCGAGGAAAGAAAAGGAGAGAATAACCTGGAGAATAGAACTAATTAACCAGGACACCTAGTAATGTTGAGAGGTAATGCCCACGGATGTTAGGCATGTTTCATTAAACAGGAGAAAGAACCTTCAGAGAACAAGAAACTTTGCAGACCCAATAAAAGATTGAAGATGAGATCAGATTAGAACTCTAGATGATGATAGTGTCCTGAGAGCATTAGGATCCATGCTAATATCTATACCAATATAAGACTTGATGGGATGGATCTGATAGTCTAAAAATATATCCAAGTGTTTGTGAAAGGTGATTTAAGATCATAAATAGTGTGAGAATACTCTCCATATACTCTCTACTTTGAAAATAGTCAAACAGGATCCCTATCTCTCATCAAAGACAAAAGTAAATTCTAGATTGTTTAAACACCTAGATTAGAAAAATGTTATAAGAAAGAAATGTAGGAAAAGAATTTGTGTCTTTGGAATTGGAAGATACCGTTTAATCAGGTCACTAAAAGCACAACACAAAGGAAAAGAATCAATTTGATGCCATTAAAGGTAAGATTTTAGTTTGACAGTAGCATCATAAATAAAGTTAAAAGACAGAGGAAAGACTAGAAGTCAACATCTACCACATACAAAAGGTAAAATTGATTTTTAGAAAAAGATCATGTAAGTGGGTAGAAGAAATGAAGATGTAACCCACAGAGGAGGGAAATAGCATAGCTAATAAACATTTGAAAAGATACCTACTTCAATTATCAGGAAGTTATAAATTGAACCAGTATTTTTAAATCCTATTACACCCATTTAGCTAGAATGAATAAAAAATATTTACAGTGGTATTCACTAGTGACCATGAGAAAAACACAAACTTGAATATAGTATTGATGTGAGTAAATTTGGTGTAATTATTACTGACCATTTCCACTTTTGGGTATTCCCCTGGGGGAAATTAGATCCATATCACAAAGAAAGATATGCAATAGTGTTTAGTGAGCACTACTCAATGAAAAAATTGCAACAATTTAAATTGCTTGAGGGAATGGATGTATGAAATATGGTATATTCAAATAAGACAATTAAGCACTTGAAGAGAGTGAGATTTACCATGTGCCATATATATGGTGGATATATACTATTCCAACATGCACAAGTCTGGAAAATGTGTTAAATGAAAAAAGGTTTCATATAAATTTTTACATATGCTAAAAATGACTATAGGTATCTATATTTTAAAAATATAAAACAATGAAGAGGAAAAAAGATTCACATTGAATTTACCATAGCAGATGTCTCTGTGGGAGAAGGCAGGTACAGGAGAAAAAGTGCCCTTAAATTCATTTTCTTCATTTATAAAATTGAAGAACATACGTAGACATCATACACATATAGGTGTTGATTATATATGTCTTTGACATATTACTTTGGTAAATTTCTAATTTTTTAATTTCTAAAAAAAATTTTTTTAAAAATTAAATTTTTTTCCCCAAATACGTTTGTTTTCTTTTTTCTTTTTTTAAATTTTTTCCCCACATATGTTTATTTTATTTTTTCAGTGTTACAAGAGTAATTGTTCATGCACCACACCCAGTGCTCCATGCAGTACAGTGCTCTCCTCAATACCCACCACTAGGCTCGCCCAATCCGCACCCCCTCCCCTCGGAAACCCTCAGTTTGTTGCTCAGAGTCCACGGTCTCTCATGGTTCATCACCCCCTCTGATTTTGCCCCATTCACCTTTCCTTTCTTTCTCACAATGTCCTCCATGTTTTTCCTATGCTCCACACATAAGTGAGATCATAAGATAATTGGCTCTCTCTGCTTGACTTATTTCACTCTGCATAATCTCTTCCAGTCCAATCCACGTTGATACAAGTTGGGTATTCATCCTTTCTGATGGAGGCATAATATTCCATTGTATATATGGACCATATCTTCTTTATCCATTCATCTGCTGAAGGGTATCTTGGTTCTTTCCACAGTTTTGGCGATTGTGGCCATTGTTGCTGTGAACATGGGGGTACATGTGGCCTTTCTTTGTACTGCATCTGCTTCTTTGGGGTAAATACCCAGTAGTGCAATTGCAGAGTCATAGGATAGCTCTATTTTTAATTTCTTGAGGAATCTCCACATTTTTTTCCAAAGTGGCTGCACCAATTTGCATTCTCACCAACAGTGGAAGAGGGTTCCCCTTTCTCCACATCCTCTCCAACATTTGT
>JAPYYJ010001208.1:0-14500 GCA_028533885.1 Nasua narica | reverse complement strand
ATTATGCGGAGTGAAATAAGTCAAGCAGAGAGAGGCAATTATCTTATGGTCTCACTTATGTGTGGAGTATAAAGAAAATCATGGAGGGCATCGTGAGAAGGAGGGGAGGGGCGAATGGGGGGAAATCGGAGGGGGAGATGAACCAGGAGAGACTGTGGACTCTGAGCAACAAACTGAGGGTTTTGGAGGGGAGGGGGTGAGAGGGGTGGGTGAGCCTGGTGGTGGGTATCGAGAGGGGCACGTACTGCATGGAACACTGGGTGTGGTGCATGAACAATCAATCTTGTAACACTGAAAGATTAAAATAAACAAATTTGGGGATAAAAAAGAATAAAATTAAGCAAATATAATTTAAAAACATCTGTAGTAATGAAAGGAGTGGGTATTATTACTCACATAATCCAAATTAATATAATCTTAATATTTAATAAGTTTTCTGTATTTCACAATATACAGATGTTGCCTTGATGATTTTGATCTTAGAATTTTGTATGCATCACAATTACCCTATCTGCTATTTAAAAACATTGAATTATAGAGGCTCTGTAAAATATCAGTACCCTGCAATGTAAATTTGTACAGTGGTTTTCATTTCCATGCTTGTTTTTGATAAACCAGTTAATGAATCAAATCCAATTCTCTTTCCATAATGTATTCTCCAATTCAGAGGTAATATCAACTCTCTAGTCACTAGCCCACCTTGAAGATTTTGAATTTGCCACACTCCACAATTGCGTGAGCCAATTTCTTAAAAACAATCTTCCCCTTTCCCTTTTTCTCTCTCTTTTTCTTTTCTTTTTTTTTAAAGACTTTATTTATTTATTTGACAGAGAGAGATCACAAGCAGGCAGAGAGGCAGGCAGAGAAAGAGGGGGAAGCAGGTTCCCTGCTGAGCAGAGAGCCCATTGCGGGGCTGGACCCCAGGACCCTGAGATCATGACCTGAGCTGAAGGCAGAGGCTTTAACCTACTGAGCCACCCAGGCGCCCCCCTCTCTCTTTTTCTTTCTCTCTCATGCATACATATACATATACATGTAAACGAGACACATTATATATATATGTATATATATATTATGTGTGTGTATAATCTTCTATTGGTTCTGTTTCTTGTAAGAGTCCTAATACAGAATCCCCTATTTCAGATTCTCCCAAAGTTTAAGGGTAAGATTCATACCACTTATCAGGACATAAAAAATCTTTTATTTTCTCTTGTATTTTATTGCTGATTCACTTTTTTCATGCATTTCTTTTGTCATTCATTTATACATACAAAACACGGCTTTGAGAAACTGTTATGTGCTAGAAACCGAACTGATCCCAATGCTTGGGAAAGCAAGCCATTACAATTACTATCCATGCCAGATGGAAGGAATATTATCTTATCACTTCTAGTCAGATCTGTACAATATGATTATGGATGGTCTCATGCGTCTAATGAGCACTTGATATGTGTCTAGCGTGAACTGAGATGTATTATAATTGTAAAATACACACTGGACTTTAAAGACTTTATAACAAATAATTAAAATTTATTAATTTTTTCACAATTTACTTCCTACTGTTTTTAACGTGGCTATTAAAAATGTAAATTTTCATATGTGCCTTACATTTCTGACTCCTCCGACTTCTAGGAGTAGTGCTGGGTTATACAATCATATCTTCTCCTACATCCACATTTCATTTCCCAGATTTTATATGAGACTTCATTGTGTTCCAATTTATGTATCAATAGTTATTATGGTTTACAGCTGACCCTTGAACAACATTAGGACTAGAGGCACCAATCCCTCATGCAGTCAAATATCCATGTATAATTTTTGACTTCCCCCAAACTCAACTGCTAATTGCCTACTCTTGACCAGAAACCTTACTGATAACATAAACAGTTGATTTTTTAAAAATCATAAAATCATGAGTAAGACTGTATTCTCATAATAGAACAAGCTTGGGAAAATAAAATGTTAGTAAGAAAATCATAAGGAAAAGAAAATAAATTTATAGTATTGTACTATATTTATGAAAAAATCCATGTGTAAGTGGATCCACATAGTTTAAACTCATGTTCAAGGGTCAACTAGATATTATTTGAATTCATCTTCATCAAACTTATTAGGTAAATACCGTAATTTTGTTTTCCATTTTACAGAAGGAAATACTGAATCTAAGATTGTTTAATGAATTATTTTTCTAACATCAAGTTGTAAATTTGTTGGAATAGAATTCCAAAGGCGATTTGAAACTATAACACTACCAGTGTCATCTGACATCTGCCAAAAAACATATTGGATGAACAAATTTAAGTCCACAAAGCAGATATAAAGTTTATGTATTATGATTTACATATGCAGAAATTCAACTTCACACATTTTTCGCATGGCTTGTAGGATGAGAAGTACTATGTAGGCTTTCTCTCATCTCATCATGTCAGTATTCATGGTCTTTTTGACCTGCCTTGGGCTGCTATTCAGGTCTCACAGTTAAAGTGGGTTATTAGGCATAGCCTACCTCATTTCAAATTCTCAAAATATCTTAAGTTTCTATATTCTCAAAGCAAGAACTTTTTTCCCCCTTGAGCCAGAACATTCATTCTTTTATTTTTTTGTTTATTTGAACAAGACTACAAAGGGTTGGAATCCTTGGTCTGTTCTCTGAATTTAAAAAATAGATTAGTGCATTCCTAAAGCTTCTAAATTTCTTCAATTCTTCCATCTTTACACCAAGCAAAATAACACCTCTACTCTATGTTTAACAGAAATTTCCTTTATTACACAACCCACATGACTCCTCTGACTAAACTATTTCCTAAATCCTCTGCTATTTGGCATGCTGGGATATACTAGTATTTTTTTTTCTCCTCCTTAAAGCAAAGATTATTTTCAAAGTTCCCTTTTCTTCCCACTTATTTTAAAAGTAAAAATTGTGTAGTGATTTATATTTTCTTTTGGGAAGTAATATACACCTTATCCTTAATTGTTCAGTAACTTGAGATGTGCAGAGTGAATAATATTCATAATCACAATAAATACTTTGAATTAAAATTTCATTGGGCAATGTTTCAAAATACCTTCTTTACTTATGGGTTAGTTTTCTTTCACTGTTTTGCCTTCTCTCTAGATATTAGAAGATCCGTAATTCTGTGTCTGTTTGTATTTGAAATTTTCTCTCAGGTTTTATTTGTTTTAATTACTGTGTGTTTAAAACAACATGTCCCCATTAGTGTGGAAAAAGTGGGGTGCTGAATGTTAGAAAATGCTTGCTTCTCCATAATTTATATCCAACACACAGCTTTAGGATCTGGATGCAAATACTAATATTGTCTGCTACTTTCGACAACCAGGATGCAAGGAGGGAGTGTTATCTGGTCATGATGTTCTTCCCATTGAACAATCCTTTCATGTGATCAGGGACTCCCTGCAGGTTTTCCTATAGGTTGAGGAAAACAGCTCAGAGCATCCTCATAGCTACTTTCAGTCATCTTGTTCTGTAGCTGCTTCTGGTGATATTTCTACATAAAATTATTTCCATCAGTCTTCTGTGTTTTAGGAATTACTCAAAACTATGGTTTCCTGGTAACATTTTGTCATTTTTTCTAATGGTGCAATTCATCAATTGATTTATTCATTTTGAAATCCTTTTTTTTTTTTTCTTTTTTCAATGAAGTTAGGGATAGAAGGGAGAAAAAAATATTTTTACCCATCTGGCAATCTTGAAACATTCTCCAAATAATTTTATTTTTATTTCATAAAACACAAATTTAAAATCTCTTGATTGTTTAAAATCCTTGTTGGCTACCTATAACCCCTACGGTAATAACCAAATTTATTACCACATCACGCAAGACCTCCATGATTCTCCAACTGCTTTAGTTAAACTCTTTTCAGTCTCAATGCCCATCTTCTGATAGTCACAGCACACTGCAGAGTTCATAATTCTTAAAATCAATATGCTATTTCTCATCTTTTATGGCAATATTTTTTGCCTGCTCTTTGCCTGGCTTAAATTCTTTCAAGTTTTATGATACCACTATAATGCCAATCTGACATTATAGAATGAATTCTTTGACTTTTCTCTCAACCTAATGAGATTCCTTCTCAGTGCAATTTTAACATCTTAGGCATATATCTATTTCAAAGCTTGTTATTACATTATGTTGCAATTTTTCACATAAATGTCTCCTTACGAGTCTGTTAGCTCCTTAAACAAAGGCTATACCTTAGTTGTCTTCATAGTTTCAGTGCCTAGAGTCTTACAATACATATGCTAAAATATTAGTGAATAATTCAATGAACCATGACATAGTCACAAAATATCGCATGTATGGAAATAATACCAACACATGAGGATATAATAACAATATCTCAGTAACGATTGATTTCAGGAAAACTGTGTCATACCAAAATTAATCATAGGAACTTCACTTTAGGTCAATCTCCACTTTTTTGTGCAGACAGAGAATAACGTTTGATCAAATCTGAAAAGGAAAATTAAATCATTCTGATGAGTTATCTTCACCAATTAGAATAGCTGAGGCATCTTTTATCTTTGTATGTAAGTATTCCTAAAATTTAGTCATCTTATTCCTCTTCTCTGGAATGTCTTTGAATTACCTTCCTCTAGTCCATTGCTTTATATATGTCTTATTAAAGCAAAAAAGAAACAACAATGCTTTATATGTATCTTGTTAAAGTAAAACAAAAAACAAAAATACTGAAAAAAACAACCATATATTTTAAGGTTTAATATTACCCTATAAAATAAATAATTTTTCACTGATAAAGGTCACACTTCCCATTTTATAAAGAGCTAAATATTATTTTTCCAGTCAACTCTATAATTATGTTTATCTAAAGTTTGCTTTTCTATTCTAACTAAAGTTTTTAATTTCTCCTCTGCCAGAGAACCTCTTATCTAAGGAAATATATCTACTTATCTATTGATTGGATATCAATCTCTTATAAAAATAAAAATTTTTGCCAGTGATCACTAATGCTTTGGAAGTTAAGAAGGAGAAAAAGCAAAATATACTTGGAGATAATGTCCTTGAAATACAGATTATCTAGGGACCATGTATTAATATTATATGGGAATCTTCCCCCAGATCTATCAATAAAATTGAAACTTTTAACATACTAAAATCAATTAGGCAATTGATTAGCATCCTCACAACCCGAATAAAACTTTTCTCTAGGTTTTATGACATATGTATTTTAGAGGTCACTGTATCCATCAATAAAAATAATCATCTCAACTTTTTTTAATTCAACTTTTTGTCCTTATCATTTTCATAACAAACTCATTGTAGAAGATTAGCTTGTTCATTTCTTCTGTCAAATTCAAAAGGTAAACTCAAAGAAGTACCAACTGGTAAATGCAGCATAATTTCAATGCAAATGATAACTGAGATTATTAATCATGGAACCGTGAAGATTAGCTTCTCAAAGTATAAGTACATATCTAATATTGTGTAGTTTTGTGCTGACATGAAATATTTATTGACAAGGGACAGCTTTTTTTTCTTCATATAGTTTTTAAATGTTACAATCTTTGAGCAACATGAACATTCTTAGTCAAAGTTTTGATATAAAGTTCACTACAGTTACAACAGAGGTTTTAGACATAACAACAAGCAAAGGAGAATGTGACCCTGATGGTGAAGTAATTCAATGGAATTTTGAGGGCCCCCTCTACTCTGCTGGATGCTGAACCTTTGTGTTGGGCAAACAGAATTTTATCCATCGTGCAAATACCAAGATCTAACAATTCCATAGTGCTTTTCCTATGCTCAGTTATGGTTTAAGTGCTTTCAGATATCAGTTCATCATTAGAATCATATTCATTTTTAAATAAGAGTTGAAGTAACTATTTTTTCAGAGAAGTGAATTAATGCACATAGAGTTAGAAAGCTAAATTAATGGTAGGGTCGAGGATTTGAAGAAGCTAGGGATTCTGTTTTTAAAAAAGTTCTCTTATGCCTTAAGCCATCCTCTCTTTCCAATCTACAGATGATATAGATTAATAAAAAGAGATAAATTAGGGCACCTGGGTGGTACAGTTGTTGGGCAACTGCCTTCTGCTCAGGTCATGATCCTGGAGTCCTGGAATCCAGTCCTGCATCGGGCTCCCTCCTCACTGGGGAGTCTGCTTCTCCATCTGACCTCTCTCTCTCTCTCTCATTCTCTCTCTCTCAAATAAATAAATAAAATCTTTAAAAAAAAAAAAAAGATAAATTAAGTAAGAGGAACAAACAAAACAGCATTTAAATTTCTCCCTACTATCTAAGTAAAAGATTGAATAAAAAGAAACACACTGCATGGGTACCTGGGTGGCTCAGCCAGTTAAGTGTCTGCCTTCAGCTCAGATCATGATCCCAGCATCTTGGGACTGAGTCGCACATCGGGCTTCCAGCTTGGCGGAGAGCCTGCTTCTCCCTCTCCCTCTGCCTGCCGCTCTGCCTACTTGTGCTTTCTAACTCTCTGTCAAATAAATAAATAAAATCTTAAAAAAAAAAAACACATTACAATCAAATTAGATTAGTTGAAATTTAGACAATAAATTAATCGGGAGATATAGTGTGCATATATATATATAGTTCAAAAATTGATTTTGAAGCCTTTAAATTTCTTTCTTAAATAAAAATACAACAGGATTGTCAATATGCTCCTGATTCTTTCTTGCAGATGTGAAAGTTAATGATGACATTTAATAATTTGTTTATCCTACTTATGAAGAGTGAAGAAATTTGGCTATATTCACATCATGATGAGTTACTTTTATCTAAGAATATAAGTTACAATGGTAAACTGAAATTATTGAATAAAATTTAGAAATATTTACCCTATTGTCCTCAAGTAAACTTTTTTCTCATTCAGATGTCTATCGATCTAAGATTTTATTTTCTTCCACTAGACCAACGCTTTTCAATTTATACATGGAATCACATAAGTATAACATAGTGCTATGTCTAAGTACATTGGGGTAACCTGGTGCAGATTTTGAGGCAATCATATGTAGTTTAGTAAAAAGCCTATCTTCCTTGCTATTATATTAATAGAGAAGGAAAAGTGAATATGTTTCATACTGAATCAGATTGCAATTTGAAAAAAATTCATATTTGAAATATGATTATTTACACATTTCATATACATACTTTTTAAATGCAAATTTTTGAGTAGCAAATGGAAGAAAATCCAATTATAACTCTGATAAAACAACAGTAATAAATTATTATTAACCATACTTCCTAAAGGAAAATTGCTGCTTTGAACTTTGTCAGTAAATATTAGCCCGTATTCTATACAGTTCTTGAATATTTCATTACATTTAAATGTCAGTGAAGAATATATGTTAGCGACTAGTGTAATTAAAATAAATTTCAAGAAATAAAGAAATTCACATTTTCAATTTCCTTTTAACTCAATACCTTTTGATAAAACTCTACTTTTGTTTATTAACCCATTATTTTGTCAAAAAAGAGAGAGAGAAAGAAAGCAAGAAAGCTGTGTTTTAATGAACACTCTCCTGATCAAAAAATGATGAGACTTGGGTAGTTGATCATGTTATTTTGATAACATTTAATACAGAATTTAGATCTGCAGGCAGGCTTTTATATAAGGGAACTTTTCTCTTCCTTTACACTCTTCTGTCATTGCACCTCACATGCATGCACGCGCGCACACACACACACACACACACCTTAATTTTTCCATAAATTTACCTAGTTCTCCATAATATCTCATTCATCTTCAAATTGTTAATATATCATTTTGAGTAATTTATTCACAATAGTTTGTTTCAGAAGTTATGTGGAGAATGTACAATGTTCTCTATTCAATAAATCTATAGCTATTAATTGAGCAGTACATAATCATAGCTATAGATTCATCAATCTTCAAGAAAAACATTACAGGTTTAATAAACTCTCTCACTCTCTCACTGACCCATCAGCAATACATTAACTCATATTGTCATGTAAAACTGGCACCTTTCTTTTTCCCATCGATTCATTGGTCCCAAACAAACAAACAAACAAACAAAAAAACACTGACATTTTTATTATGATCATTACTGACCTAAGCCATTGAATATTCTGACAATGCAAGCCAATCAAAATAAGTCAGTATTAGATTTCTGTCAGATTGAAAATGCAAATATTCACATTTTAAAGTTTCATAAAATTCCTATTAACTTTCCAAATTTCATAGGTACATGAAACCATTTTCTAGAATATATAAAATCTATTGAAGCAAAAAGTAAACAAATACAGGATGAAGCTAGAAAAGCCAAACAAAACTGAGAACATTGATGAAGAGCCTAAAGGTTTATATTCTTATTTTGACCAGAAAAAGCAGAGACAATTAGATTTATATAAATATGTAGCGATTTTTGGAAACTTATTTTCTTTCTTCTGATTGCATTGCATCGTGCTTTCAAGGAAGCTCAGTTCTAGTTTGACCTCTATTAAATCTCAAAACATCCAATTGTTTTCAATGTCATCATTGTTTTCTTTCCCTATAATTTTATGGGTTTTTTTTTAACGTGCTGTCCATTCTTTACAAGGTTTCTAGTATTATATAACTCTAAAATATCATTAAGTGGATGAAAGATTGGAGGAGATTATCTCACTTTCCTTTAACAACTACAGACTTATTTTGAATTGATATTTGGTTTAGATTCTCTCCATCTACGGTTATATTCAAATTGTAGATAGATATCTTTCCCTCCCTGAGAATGAATGCAAGTTGCTAGTGCAGGGAACAGATTCAAAATAAATTGTTCATATCAAAACACTGTGAGAAACTCTAACATGGATTCTACTATAAAGATATGCAGGGAACATTTAATCACTCTGTTCTGTTGTGATGTTGGCATAAGAAGGAAGGAGATGGGGCAGAGTAAGGTTATGCAACCCATGTCCCCAAAGTAGAGGAAGCATTGCACTGATGAATCAAGAAATAGTCACTGTCTTCTGAGTCTTCTGGTCTCTGCAGATGTCTGGTCTATCTGATCACCAAATTTGTTCCTGGCATACGGTGCTATGGTTTATATCTTGGGAAACTCATGATTCTAGAAGATATCCCCCAAAGGAGAGCAAAAAATAAAATCCATGAATGTGGAACTCTTTCCTCATTTTATTCCCCTTTCCTCCTTGAGTCTTTGGGAACTTGATTCAGGAAAAGCGAGTCTTGACACAAATTTGTGGTTACCTATGGCATCTATACTTTCCCCATACATCCCCAGCCTGAAAAATAAGCTTTTCTTTTTCTCTTCCATTATAGCCATTGAATACATAATGATCCCTATAAAATATATGATCTTTACATTATTGAAGAAATGCTGGGATTTGAGTTGGTTAAGTTTGACATTTTTTTTTTTAAGTTTGACATTTGATATGAAAGCCAGGGAACCCTAGAGATGAGGAATTAAGAAGTATTGAACACAATTGTTTTCACATGCCAAAATATTTCTGTACAGATATAATCAGAACATATCTTAGAGAATGCTTGAGGATTCACAGGAAGTTGGCAATGAAACTTCAGCCTGGTATTTCAATATCATTGCTTAATCAATACTATGGTTGCTGATTTTACTGAAAGTTTTCTTGCTTCAAGGAGCTACTAGTACTACTGCAGACCTGCCAAGGCACACAGAAGGAGAGGAGTGTAGTAAGATAGTAAGCAGGGGTTATTTATGTGAGGCCTAATATTTTCTGATAAGGAGTTTAGATTTTTCACAATTTTGGATAGATTAGTTAGTGTTTCAATTACTCATACTTCCCATGTGGGAAATATTCTATAGGGATTGGACAGAAGTTACTGCAACAATTTAGTTCAGAAGAAAGGAAAACGGTGAAAAAGTAGTGGCCTAGACAAATATGAAAATAAGCCATAGGAAGTTGTGATAATTTTTCTGACACACACTTTGGTAAAGAAGACACATTAGAATTGCATAAATATTACTGTGGAAAGTAAGTAAAGAAGGATTGTTTCAATGTTTTGTCCTATGCAATGAGTGAATGGTAGTGTTAGTTGATTGAGAGTGAGGTTGAAATGAAGACATGCTAAGACACATATGCCTCTTCAACATTCAAGTGGAGACATCAATTTATGTAACCAGGTCTTGACAGAATTACAAAAGCTTCTAAAGTTATTTTCCTCTTAGGAAAGACTTAGATATGTAATAGAAACTTGATTGTTGACCTCAATTCTCATCTTAACCTTTATTGACAGACTGTAATCTATTGAGAAATGAGTTTGAAAACTATTTACTCTTATTGGTAAGTTATTTTCATAAAAGGCTTACAAACAGTTCTAGAAAATAAAAATATTACCTTTATTTAGTTCTAGAAAATAAAAGGACCAAAAACCTATGGGTTTTTTAAGTCACATGTATATTTTTTAAAGGCAGCCCAAGCACTGATTGAAGAATGAATGGATAAAAGCAAAAAAAGCATAAACATACAGTGAAATATTATTCAACCTGAAAAAGAAAGAAAAGTCTACTATATTGAAACTTGAGAACATTATGCTAAGTGAAAGAAGCCAGTCAGTAAAGAATAAATGCTCTATTTTTCCACTTTTTTAAGGTACTTACAGTAGTCAAATTTATGGAAACATAAAGTAAAATAATGGTTTTCAGAGGCTGGGAGAAGGGAAACTGTTTAATGGGAACAAATTTTCAGTTTTACAACACAAAATGGCTCTGGAGATAGATGTTAGTGATGGCTGCACAACATTATTAATATGTCTAATACCACTGTATATTTAAAAGTGGTTAAGATGATAAATTTTATGTTAACTATTCCACAATAAGAAGATGGAAAAAGTTTTTAAAAGAATAAAAAACAGAAAGGAATGCCTGCAACAGAAAGATGCTATTTATTTATTTTTAAAAAGTCTATACACCTATTTGAAATGATTTTCAGGGGCACTTGGGTGGCTCAGTGGGTTAAAGTCTCTGCCTTCAGCTCAGGTCATGATCCCAAGACCCTGGAATCGAGCCCCACATCAGACTTTCTGCTTAGCAGGGAGCCTGCTTCCCCCTCTCTCTCTGCCTGCCTCTCTGCCTACTTTGTGATCTCTATCAAGTAAACAAATAAAATCTTAACAAGAAAAAGAAATGATTTTCAAATGACTTTTACTGGTATTTTAGAAGGCTAAGAAAATCACAAAATGAATAAATTAATATATTTAGTAAGACTAAACTGTTTCTTACACATATACAAGGTTTATCAGTTAATAGAAGAGAGGAGTAACACAATGGTTGATTTGTATTATAAAAACCCTTTCAGCACAAGATACTATATATAATACATACATACAGACATATACATGTAAGCACTTACCTATATACATACATGTATTTTAAAATGTAGGGCTTATTACTTAGGTATGGTTTTTATTTTTATTTTATTCTGCACTCACAGACAAGGACATAATCGCTATTGAAAATTTAATTTTTAGTTTTTGCTCCCAGTTTTCAAGAGGAAGGAGCATACCATGCCACGCAGGACCACATGGGGAAGCACCAGGATCAATCAGGATGCAGAAAGAGCAGTAGGAAAGCAAGGGCAAGAGATTGTATTGAGTTTTCCATGCTAAAGACAAAGGGAAATCAGGGTAAGCTGCCTAGGTTGTCTAGTTTTGAATAATTTCAGTGGGTTCTGGAGTGCAGAGGCTGTCTTCAACTATCTGGTACCTGGTTCTGGAGTAATATTGGGTAACGAGATAGTGGCGCAATCTGTAAGAGCTTGATGAAGCAGGTAATTGGCTACAATGGGCTCTGGATTGGTTGGCTTGCACATGACAGGTGCACTCCATCCCCATCTTATACTTGTCATTCTTTTATCAACAAAAACATAATGAAAGAGCCAAAAGAGAAGAAAGATTGTTCAATCACAAAATCTACAATGTAATAGAAACTGAGGAGTGACACTTGACTATCTGCTTTTTCATAGGGTGATTATTATTGAAGAGCTAACCCATTGCTGGGATAATATAAATTATTTTTAAAATACATTGAATATCTACCTGTTTGCTAGAAACACAAAGATGAGTAAAACACTCCCTGACCTTCAGTTTATAAGTGCTAGAAACTACCAATAACCAATCAGGTAATCACAATGATACCCTAGGCTTAAATTGATACTTGTGTATTACTTGTTCACATTATTGTTCAAGATCTTCAAAATCATGAACAATTAATCTTGTAACACTGAAAAAATAAAATAAAGGTATTTGGGAAATAAATATAAATAAATAAAAATAAAAACTTAAAAATTAGAACTGCCAAAAAAAAAAATCTTCAAAATCTGCAGGGCTTTTCACAGCTTTGGTCTATGTAGCTTCTGTATTCTAGAGTAAAATCAAAAAGTTCAACTCCAGAAACCTGATAAAATTGCAAAATGGCTATTAAAGTTTTGTTCAGAATTGACAGACTTGTCACTTCTGCTCTTATTTCCTTGGCCAAAACAAATCACAAACCTAGTCAGTTGTTAATATAACAAAGCAACATAATTCTCCTACTAGGAGGAAATAAAATTACTCAGCCACAATCAGGAATACATATATTCTTTATATGTGTATATGGAAGATATACGTTCTCCATACATATGGAACAAGGAGGACTAGGCAGTAAATTGTAATTGAGGACAACAGTGGAGTACAACAAAGCATTTTATCAGTAACAAAGTAGTTGATTACTTTATGCCTCATTTTCCCCTTGAACAGCTAATGTTATTATGAACAGCTCAATATATGTTCCTTTATGGGCCTATTCCAGAATTTTAGTGGGTGCTATGCCCAGGGGTAGAATTTTGTAGCCTAATTTTGACCAAGTAGTCTTATTTTAAAATCTGAATGACAGAGCACAAAGTTTTCTCTTTCCCATGTTTCTGTTGTTCTTTTCTAACTTTCTGAAATTTTATAATTTAGTACTATGAAGTGGTATGTCACATTTTTAAACTGCCTGTTCCTAATTTTGTCAGTTTCACCAATGGTTTTCTTGTTCTTTTTTGGCTTGTTAACAGAAGTTCCTGTGTGTTATAGATGTTCAACATTGTCACTTTTAGACACTATAATTATATTCTTCAAATGTCATCTGTTAACTTTATCATCTGTAACCATATCCTTTATCTCACCCTCACATCCAGTCAGCCACTCAGTATTGTTCCCTCTACTGTGCTATGTCTCTCAAATCTACCCACTTCCATCCTTCCCCTCTGCCTATATGTTAATTTGGCTTTATTTCACTTATTGCTGGACTACTGTACTAACTTCTTTTTCTCCGTCCCATTCATACATCATTGCTGTATTTTGCATAATAAAACCAGAGTAATGGTACTATAATAATTTATAAAAATAAGAACAACCATAGCTTATTCAGCATTTACCACTGACAAGATACTATTTTAAGTCCTCTACATGTATTTACTAATGCAATCTTCAAAACAAGGCCTGTGAGGCATGTGCCATTAAGACTCTCATTAATATTTCAGTTGAGTAAACTAAGTTCGAGGGCAGTGTAGCAACATGACTAATACCAAGAACTCCAGCACCATACTGCTGGATACCACCACTTATTGTTTGTATACTGTCTCTCAAACTAAAATTCTAGTCAGATCCTACAAGTTAAGAAAGATTCATGTTTTGACATTACTTATAAGGAGTTCCAAATTTCACCTCTCCTTATATTCTAGCTTGAACTTTATGTATTTCTTATTTTTTCTGAAAAATCTATGTGGATAGGTGCTTTTTCATGACTCCACTTTGTGTTTATTGTTCTTTCTTCCTAGAATTTTTCCTTCTTTCCCACATCTGTCTGGCTAATGTTTATTTAACATTCAGATATTCAAGAAGTTACTTTCTCTGGAAAACTTCCCAATGTCTACAGATGGTACTCCTCTGATGCATGTTCATAGTACCTCTGAATCGTCTTATCATAGAGTAGATTTCACTGTATTTTAATTATCGGACTGCCTTCCTTTCTTATATAGTAGGTTTTAAGCTTGGCAGAGACAAAGATCCCATTTTATTGTCACCTGTGATCCCCAAACACTATGCCTATCACATAGTAGGCACTCAAGAAAATATTATTATGGAAATAAAGAAGAATGAAAAGGAAAAGAAGAAATCAAATCAAAATCACTTTTAAAATTATATAAATGATCTTAAAAGTTATGTAAAAGTGTTTCATCATGGAAAAGAGGGTTCTTAAAATGATAACAAAATCAATCACAACATGCACTAGTGGAGAAAAGAGGGAGATCCCATGGTAAGGATAGGGAAATGGCCTGCTGATGAAAGGGACTTTCTGTTTGAGAATGCAAGCACAAATAGTGTCTTTCATGTTGTGTTTGTCTGACCTGGTTAAAAGACATCTGTCATGTGTGAGCTGGCCAAAGGATCTCAGCATATGCCATTTTCAAATTAGGGATAGGCTGCCAGGATCATTTCTTGTTGTTTGCCCTTGCCAGCATTTTGTGAAATACATCCTTGTTTTCTC
>JAPYYJ010001207.1:0-14502 GCA_028533885.1 Nasua narica | reverse complement strand
TCTTAAAGTTGTTAGAATTTAGAAATAAGGTATATGGTCACCCTAATGATAAGGTTAGTTCTAAGATGAAAAGTGCCATACATTTTCCCCTTATTCTAATATCACCATACAGAGATAACCATTTTTAATACATTGATGTGATATTTCCCGTTAAAAATATATTTTCAAAATCTAGGATGATATTTTATGTATAGTCTCACATTCTCATTTTCTCTTGATGCAAAATATTCTCTTGTTTGTGAAAGAAATAGGTGCTCCCGGGGAGTGCTGGAGCCAAATAGGGGCGTCTCTTCCTGGTAATAAATTAACTGAAGTCAGATTGACAACAGAATACACCACAGTGGGAATATTTACACCATGGAAATTGGTAAACACTACAAATCTGAGTTTGCTTTTGTTTGTCTGTTTAGAGAGTCAGTGGTTAAACACTTACTAGCATAGCACTGAGGGCTCTTAACAGACAATTTAAAAAACATTGCTCATTGATAAGTACAAAAAATAAAATAAAAATTACCCACAATCCTACCATTTAGGGATTCTCCTTGTCAATGTTTTGATGTTTTCCCTCTTATCTTTTCTACGCTAACACAAACACACACATCAAAACACATAGCCATTATAAAGCAATGGGATTTGTTTTGAACAGATGTCACAAAATATACCCATGTAAATGGGTATCATCCTTTGAAATAATCATCTGATGAGTCTGAATGTTTCTTTCTAAGAATGATTCCATTGCTCTAAATACTTTTGGATCGCCTCTGTTTTGACTGTCAGAGAACCAGTTTAAGAGACCCACAATGAAATCACATCTGATTTTCTTAAGCCTAAATTAGAATTCTCAGATTTATCACTTAATTTATACATGAGACTTGACTCTAAATGAAATTTGATTTTTCCAAATATAGCCATAAAATGAAGACTGAAGCTATTCAAAATAATATTTCCAAACCCTGAAGCCAACTTCTACACCAAGAAGGCATGCTGTTTTGAGGTGGTGCTGGTGGGGGAGGGGACGCAGAGTCAAGCAAGATCTTTGCCTTGTATGAGAGCCTTGTAAGTTGTCCATTTTGAAACGAATATCCATTGGGATGTAAACTTCTATCATGCATCTCAAAAATGCATCACATTATTTTATAAGTTCATCTTCTGTGTGAGTATATTCATGTGTATAAACGGTTATACATTTGAAGAGATAATTTTAGCCATGATTTATGTATTTAATGCAATTCAAGTTACGTTTTACACATTTTAAGTTAAGTTTGATAAAAACTCAAATGTATTTTCCTAAAGCCCTTTTCTCCATAATTCTTAATCCCATGTGCATTTTAAAGGAAATGAATTCCGTGTGTTTCTTATTTCATACACTTAACTCGTCAAACAATGTTTTGTAAGGACCCTTTGATATCCAAGAAGCCCTTTGAGTCTTTTTATGAGACTTTTTAAGCCTTTCTCCACAGAAACAGGAAGTCATGTTTGGCCACGACCAAAAGAACTTGCATACCAAATGGTTTAAGTTCAATTTGAAAAGGCCACACCACTGAGCCTGGATGGGCTCTCAACGTGGCCACACGTGTTCTCCAGGCCCAGTGAAAAGGGCCGGTCAGGGTTTGATCTACTCAGAACCATGACTTGAAGAGTATATATGTACCATGTTGGAGTCGCTTAAAAATTTTAAAAGATGGCAGGATCATTTTCAAATGGAAAAAAAAAAAAAAGAAAAGAAGAGGAAAGAAAAAGAATCTTTCTAAATTCTTTCAACTTGCAGAATTATTATTTACTTATTTTTGTGCGTTTTATGGAAGGTGATGCTGGTAAGCGTTGAGACACGCCCTCCATATAGTATGCTCTGCCCTCTGATTACATTTAGGCACATTACATAATTTAGTATTTCTAATTCTCTTTCTTCCCACACGCTGCTTTCAACGTTCTGCTTTTCTGCTGCAATCACAATCCAACACCCGATAGGGGTAAATTCTTCAGGGAATTGTGCTCCTTAATCCACGGATTCCTATAGCTCATTTAACAGAGACATCTGTGCCCAAACGTTAAAATGCCCTTCTAGTTTGTGGTTCCATAAGAATGATATAGGATGTTGGGGAAATCTTACAGGGATATGCACATAAATTAAGAAACAGTGCCTTCTCTAAGCCTGAACCATGCTGAAAAATAAAGTAGATTTCTCTTCATATTAGGTGTCAAAATAAAGCATATGCCGACATCCTCAAAGGGTGAGAGATACATAAATAAACATATATCCAGTTTAATACCAAATAATAAAGCAGATTTAAAAGGAAAGATTTAAGCAATTTTATCATAAAAGTTGTATAGCAAAGGAAAAGAGGAAGGCTACGGTATATAATAGGCAGAAAAACTCATTTGAAGTTAGGAGAAAAAAATCCACGAGCTTCCTGTCTTGTACCTATATTGACAAACATGAGGAAAACTCTGTTTTTAATTCAAAAGTGCCACTGCAATTACCACGCCTGGAGTAGAGCCTGGGCAGTCGGTCTCTCCCCAGCGCCCCCTCTCTGTTGTAGGTAGAATCGCGGTCAATGTCATTAATCCTAGCAGCTCACATTTGGATATTTTCCAAATGCTTTCAAGTGTATTATCTCATCCGACCCTTATAAAAACCTCTAAGTATAGATAAAACAGGTATTAATATTACTATTTGACAAGAAGAAAGCCAGTCACGGAGAAGTTAAGAAACGGCCCTAAAGGTCGTAGCTCTAAGTAATAGCCAAAGGAAAAGGCTTTGTGGAGTATGAGCACTGGGCTAGGACTTCTACATGATTCCTTTCAAATGACCCCACACAGCAGGCAGTACTGGCCTTGGATCAGGGGGCTGGCGCCCTGAGAGCTCAAACAACTCGGTCAAGTTTACGAAACTAGGGATGGCACCCTTGAGACCCACAGGACTTCAAAGCTCATCACCACACTCTCTACTTATATCTGGAAAAGAACCTGTGTCCTAATCTATGCTCCCCGCTCTAGCTGACTCTCCCCCAACGTGCCCGGTTCTCTTTCCCAGTTGTGCCTTGAAGGCCCCAGTACAAGCTGGTCAGCTGGAGTTTAAGCTGAACCCAACCGTGCACCCAAACTAATGGCGTCGATTCATTCGATCAGCGCTCAGTGAAACCCAACATGAGTCCTTTTATTCTTTAAACGTGAGCTGATACAAAACTATTCAAAAATATATCATTAGATGAGTAATTTAAAGGAAAACTGGAGTTATGTAAAATCATGAGGAATGAAATAAGCCCATCAGCTTAGGTCGGGGACGTGGAGCTGTGGCCAGGCCTAGAGAGTGGAGAGTAGAGTGCATGAGAGACCAGGTTCTTTGCTGGCTTGCAGAACAAAATCGGGACCAAAGAGGGTTCAGAGAAGCCAGAGTGAAATCTCCTTCCCCAAGGAGATGGTCTCACAAACAGCAAGACATAAGCCTTGATGGAGAAAGTGTGCAGGGCTGGTTTCGGAAAGGCTGGGTGTGTAAATGATTGGATTTTATCAATGGGGAAAAGAGAAGCCATTGCAACAGTATGCGTTTTAGAAATATTTTTAGAAATGCTTTTCATACATTTAAAATGCTTTTCTTCCTGGTGATAATTTAGATAAAGAAGAATTTACTAAACTCAGGTCTGCATCCATCACAGACTGCTTGAAACCTTGATTTCATAAGAGAGAATCAAGCCGTTCCCACATATGCGCTGGGAATCTACTCCAAAATAAGTTAAGGACCTTTTCTGACACTTAAGCAAAAGTCTAGTCCCCACAGCTGTAAAATCCCAATGAGAACTAGGTCTCCAATGGTGCCCTTGGGAGAATGGATTGTTGGAAGTACAGGGTCATTTTGGAAGGTTGTTAAAAATTCACCTGGGAAGTCCCCCTTGTAAAGCCCCAGCCAGCTAAGAGCAAAGGGGCTGCTAACTTGCCTTGATCCTACCACTCCTGCCACCTTCTGTTTTAAAAGAAAGATGGAAAGTCTCTCCTGATCCACAGGGTCCTTTCCTCCATGGTCCTTATCCCTGCCACATGTGGACTTTGACACCCTGGGTTTCTGGATAGCAGGAAGGTAGATGCCCACCGGTCCAGTAGGACCAGTCCAGAAGCCCATGTTAGCGACAGCAACACTGATGAGTGCAAAAATGTGGTCAATGAGGACACATGCAGAACATAAATGCATGAGCACGGTCCTCTGTTGGCCACACTAAGGCTTATTCAGTTATCAGAAACAGAGTACATTGGGCAGTGTTGGATCTCTCCCACTCTTCTATTTCTCTCTCTCTCTCTCTCTCTCTCTCTCTCTATTTCTCTCTCTATCCACCTCCCGGCTCTGTACCAATCCTGACTGTGTGAATTGCAGGTCATCAGCGGTTCTGAAACCCAGTTTCTTTATTGGTAAAATTAAAATACCATCACCCATTTGTGGTGTGCTGTGATCAAATTAGATAATCCTTCTAAAAGCCCCCAACACCTTGCTCATGATAGGCATTCAATGTCCATCTCTTCTACCTGGAGCTCGGCCAGATTTGACTCTATCAATCCTTTTGTTTGTCTCTTTTCTTTCAAGGATTGCATTGAAAGACTGAAAGAAATCTCTTTACTCTTTTACACAGGAGCCCCGTTTTCTTGTGTTCAAAGCCCATAGGACCCTCACTGAATCCTGGGAAAAACAATTACCCCACTGCAGAACAATCCTCCCTCTTGGCTCTCACCCCGTGTCTACCCACCCTAGAAAACAGACGAGGGTTTTGCAACAGCTGAAAAGTGATTTTAAAAAAAGAAGAAATATGAGTTTGAAGAGAAGGAGTCTGCCCAGTGCAAGTGTGTAAACCGTAACAAGCAAATGCAGGATTGACTGTACGGGTATTAAAAGTACGGGCCATGCTTTCCATACCTTTTATTTGTAAGGTCTCCCTGAAAGGGCCTATAAAAGCTGGGAGCTTGGGACACTTTCTCTGGGGGACCCATAAGCTGTGGCAGCTGACACTGGTAAAACTGGTTATATGGAACCTTAGAAATTACGGCTCGATTTGGCTGGTATTTATTGCCTGTGGAATGTACAGAAACACCAAAACAGAAAAGCGCACGTTTCCATCTGTGCCACATTACAGCGCCACGCATGAGGAGAAGAGACATTTTTCATTGAAAATGGCGGCGGTCCTATGGACCCTCCTCCTTTGATACCTACCCTAGCGCACATGATGTGGCAGACACGGACTGACGGTAATTGTCAAAGTACCGGCCTGAAAGCTGAAACATTCCAGGACTCAAGTCTCCCCTAAACGCACCTTCCAGAACAGAAATTACATCAGGTGTTCTCATTCTCTCTCTCTCTCTCTCTCTCGTTCTCAAGCGGAGACATCGTGCTTGCTTGCTTACTTGCTTGCTCTCCTTCTTTATTTTTCTTGGGGACAAAACACCACAACGAGCCTCTCTCTAGGGAAACTTCTGCAGTGCATACTTCTCCATGATACTGAGGGCGGAAGATAAATCCTTCTTCGAAACAAGCAGGGCCCTAAAGATGCCGTTACTGGCCACTTAAGAGTTAAGTCTTCATTTCACATTCTAAAGCTGGGCTGCTTTCCTGACTTCTCAGATTCCCTCTAAGCCGCAGCCTGAGAGATAGGGAAGGAGCCCTATCCTGCCTTATCAACAGCCATTTGAAAGGTGATCGAGTTGGTTTAAGCAGATGGCCGTCCATTCTCAACAGGGATTTTAACAGCTTTTTTTCTTGGGGTTGTTTTAGCAAGCCTGGAGGCCAGGCGGTGTTGTGAGCTTTGTTATTCCATCTGGGTGGTTTTTTTTTAAAATTTTATTTTATTTTCTCAGTGTTTCAAGATTCATTGTTCATGCACCACACCCGATGCTCCCTGCAATCCTGCCCTCCTCAATACCCACCACCAGGTTCGCCCAACCCCCCACCGCCGCCCCTCCAAACCCCTCAGTCTGTTTCCATCTGGGATTTTTCAAGGAATCAAGTGAAAATGAGAGTCAAGTGAAAACAAACAAGCCAAAGTAAAAGAAAAATCCGATCAATTAAGTTGCTGGGGGTGAAAGAGTTGGGGTGGGTGATGGGGGCCCCCCACCGCCTCTCTCTCCTTTTCCTTTTGCAAACATCTACTTTGTCTTTGGAGGAGAAAATCCTGTATTGTGTTTGAGACCCAAGTTTCCATTTTCATTCAGCTGAGTTCAGGATGGCCTGTAAAGGAAGTAATTAGACCAGAACTGTAAACGTCCCTGGAGATAGTCCCTGGGATTGAGGCAGAAGGAGGTTAAATTTACCCAGGGGCTCACAGTTGGGAGAAGCAAAGCTGCTGAGTTTTACAGCAAGGAGGAAAAGGGGCAGGAGCTCTGAGGACAATTGGAATTACAGGGTTAGTGCTCACTAGCTGTGTGATCTGGGGGAAATGATCGAAATTCTCTGAGCTCTGGTTTCCTGACTCACAACAGCATGAGGTCCTTGACCTTGAGCTCTCTGTGTTGACTGGATCTTAGGACTATCTTAAGGCTGCCGAAATGACTTTTTAAAAAAATATTTCAAGTCATCGCAATCTTCTACGTTGCGTCTTCTAGGTTATTACAGTGACATCTGTCTCTTTGTTCTGGGAGGAAGGAGTCACAGCAGACTGGGCTGGAGCCTAGTCACTCTTCTTTGGAAAACTCCTTTTCTTGATCTGGGGTTCGTCGGGCTTTCATGACAGTCCCTGTCTTGTGCAGCCTGCCCCGGAACTAAGAACAAGGTGGCTTGACGCGGAAAATGCAAGCTGAGTTTAGCTTGTGAACCGTAAAGTAGAGAAATCTGGAAGCGACTAGATGGACTGTCTCTGGTTTCAGTGAATATGGCCAAGAGTGGAACAGGGTACCCCCTCGCAGCTGCAATGGGGGTGCAGGACCCACCCCAATAGTGAGAGAAGACAGGGCAGCCCGACTCTGCAGGTGAGGACCCAGTGAGGACAACCACGGGAAGATTTGGTACAGAGGGAATGGGACCACCAACCACTTGAAGAACACCAGAATAAAGATGCCAAGAACCAACAAGATGAAAAGCAAGAGTCAAACTGCCAGGAAAATCTAAGTGCACCCCAGGGATTCCCCCAGGGATCTAGGAGGAGAGTTTGGTAATCCTACCTGGAGATGGGAAGAAGTAAGAAAAATTATATGGTTTCTAGGCTCCATTTTTATTTATAGCATACAATATCCTGTATACAAAACTAAGAGGGGAAGATTTTTCTTAGTTTATTAATTATTTGTTTTGTATAAATAACAGATAACAGCACCACATGAAAACCCTTCCCGTATTTGAGGACGACCACGCACGAGGAAAGCACCTGGCAGGAATCAGCAGGGAATACAGAGAGAAACAAGCCCACATCCCAGTCTTACACCGCTTGAAATCAGCCTATCTGAACTTGAGGTTCTGATCCTGGTTCAGTTGAATATTGTCACTTTTTGATCGAATGCTGTTTGGTGAATTTCGCAGGTTTACTGCATCGCAGGCTCCTTGACTATAACGCGGGGATTAATGAGAATACTTATCTCGTAAGTCTGCTTAAGGATTAAGTAATTAAGACATGTAAACACATGTTAGGTCAGTGCCTGCATCTGGCAAGTACGAATGCATGTAAAACAAGTTGTTTATGGAAATACACTTCAGAATCATCCCTGGCATCGAGTGATAATACATTTCAGCAGCAACAGAAACAGTAAGCTGAGGTCTCAGGTGGCAAGAAATCTTCTGCTTCAGGTCCTTTGCAAGAGGTGCGTGGAAAGACTTCCTGACTTCCTTGGGCACTCCTTCCTGCCCCTGAAGAATTAGCCGAGGCATTTCCTCCCACGACACAGAAAGGGCCCCGCCGACAACCTCTGGCACGCCCATCTCACCCGCTACACTCAATAGGCTCTTGATTCGTTGCCCCATTAGACTGTGGTTTTGAAAGTAAGGGTTGAGTCTCCTTTGCTTCTATTCCCAGCACTTATCCAGGCATGACCAGACAAGGTGCTCAATAATATCTATTACGCTAGTGACAGGCGGTATCCAAGAGCTGAATACAGAAGGTCATGATTTTTTGTGTGTGTTTGGAAGATTTTGTATTCGTGCACTTCTGTATGCAGGTTGTTTTACTTTTGTTTTTGGCTTGTGTTTGTTTTCCACAGAATGTTAACATAGACATGTTTTATTCCTTTTGCTGTCATTGATTTTGTTTTGTATATTTTTTGTTTTGTATAATCTGTATATCTTTTTATTGACTCTGGTATAGTACTTTTCTTATGCTTAGAGGTACTTAAAATGTGTGGAGTGCTTTCATAAGGTATATACACACGCATTCCTGACACATTCATACCGGATAAGCAATTAAACTATAATTAATCTTTGCCTCCAAAATCTGTGCATGTTGTAGAGTCATTTGCATACTATAGGATTAATTTGGTCAAAATAGCATTTTGTCCATTCATCAAAATTCATGGGTCTCTTATGCACTATGGTAAAATAAGAAGGAGTCAAAGGATGAGTTGATAACCATCATTCCAAAAGGGAGGAAGAGTCTTAAGAAACATAGGTTAACAAATGCATTGCATGCATAAACATCATTGTGTTCAAAGAAGAAGCCCTAGTTCCTTTGGTCTTGGGTGGGTGGCATGGGGAAGAATCCCAGCGATTTTGCTGATTAGGAGTTTTTGAAAGTTTCTGTTAGGTGGACAAGTAAAGGAGGCAGGGGTATGTCAGCAGCACTGCCAACATGTGGGCAGTGTTAGGGTGCACAGTGAGTGCGATGACAGGGTGGGAGTGAGCTCGGGGGTGAGACCTCTCGTGGCCCGTGTGCACCAGGCTGAGTGTTTGAACTTGACCTTCTATGGCAAGCTGAGTGATGGACAAATTCTACATGATGAAATTATGTAATCAGTTTTGTGCTTTAGAAATATCCTTACTTGGTAGAGGACGTTTTGGTGGGAGACAAACTGAAGTCAGGAGACCAGCCGGGAGAGCTCTGGGACGCTACCGGTGCCAAAAAGTAATACCTCAGCTGAGACAGGTGAAAGCTTAGAACCTTAATGTCTGGATGAATATTCCAGGATTGCAGTAAAGAACCTTGTCTCAGGACCCTAAATAACACTAAATAGTCTAATACGCAACACCTCCCCCACACATGGACCCTGGCGCTGAGACTGTGAACCCTCCATCCAAAAAGCTCCGCAACTGACCTCTGATTTAAACAATAGAAAATTTGGGCACCTGCATGGCTCAATTGGTTAAGCACTTGCCTTCCACTCCGGTCATGATTCTGAGGTCCTGGGATCGAGTTCCACGTCAGGCTCCTTACTTGTCGAGGAACCTGCTTCTCCCCTGCTTGTGCTCTCTCTCACTCTCTCTATCTCTCTGACAAATAAATAAATACAATATTTTTAAAAATAAAATAAATAAATAAACAATATAAAATTTACTTAAATTTTGGCTTACAAGTGGAACATGTCCTATCACAGTCTAATTATAGAAATAGGATAATTTTATGATTTCCTATAGACAAAGCTTACTTTGTTTTGGTTATATTTTGATACTATTTCAGAGAATTAAATAGCCAGTTCAGAGATGAGATCCATACACATGTTCTACAGTGAATAATATTTATGTTGGCCCCAGACTTTCTTTTGTAACATTATTGACAAGATCTATCCCATGTCTGCCACACATCTGGTAGGTATTTTAATAAAACGTGTGTATCTGTGGCCTCAGTTTAATGCAAAGGCTGGTTCCTTTCCTGGTCATCACATCACCCAGACCCACGTGTAGTGAAATGCTTCCTCATCCATGAGCAATGGGAGAGAAACGAAGAGACCTTCCCTTCTTTCCTCATATTGGACTATATATGCAACTACTCTTACATTGACCAGAAATAGTTAAGAGAGGAAGATGCTGACAGGTGTGAGTGTACCAGGATCACCTTCTGGCCCAGGACGAGGTAGGATACTAGAACAAAATTGCAGTTCTGTTTGGAAGGAAGGGAGAAGAGATGTTGAGTAGATATCACCTGGGACCGCAACCAAGTCTAGAGCATCCTGGGCTACATTTAAGAAGGTCAGTAAGAGAAGGACAATTCAAGAAGAGAAATCTAACTAGATAGGACGACACTACCCCATCTTAGGTCCCCAACCTTTAGAGAGGAGGCTCTGCGGTGCCCACGGGAGCCCTACTTTGGACAGCATGGAGCTCCACTGTAAAATATGTCTCTTGTTGTACAGGGTAGATTTGTTGTTTCCAAATTTTGTAAAATCTAGATTCAGAGAAACTTGTAAATATTATTTTAGGCAGATATCAGGAATTGATATGCTCTATCTAAATCCTAGGGTCAATATGTTGGCACCCAGCCTGGAAAAAATCAGAGAAACATAATTCTTTATAGAATTTTTACAATTCTATTTGTGCTACACTCTAAACACTCACGGAGACACATAGTCTGATGGACATAGATGCAAATGGTTCTCCACTTCACAACTCATTGCCCCCGTTTTACAGTGTCGCCCAATAAACATTAGGTGTTTACATAATTCACTTCTGTCTGCATTGACTCAGCTATTCAGTGGTTTTGAACAATGGCATTGAGAATATTCAGCGTGCCTCCAGCTATAGCAAAATCTCTAAGAGCACAGCAGCAACTCAGTCAAATTTTGCCTTAGAAAACCAATTTTTCAATTAGTCACCAGGAACACACACACTCCAAAATAGAAATAGTCTCTAATTTCAGGCTTTGGAAACACTGGGATGGAGGATGCTGGCTGCATCAGATCTATTTAGATACTTTGCCTGTTTGCGATGACACAAGTTTTATGGCAAGACACGCAGTTTGAAGTTTCTCATCCCTTTATTCCCCATCAACTGAATGCTAACCCATGTTCAGATGGTGCCCAGGCTACTCATGTTCTCTGCTTGAAGATGAGACTCCAACAATGCAAATGGTGCAGGGCCCATGACCTTATCCAAGCATGTGGTTTCTGGAGTCGGATGACATGGAGAAATGTGACACTTTCGAGCTGAGCTCTCAAAGAACAAGGACCAACTCTGCAAGCATGGCTGTGACACCTCCAGATGCCTTCCTTACAGAAGAAACTGAGCCACCAAGGACTCTGGTCCTACTCTCGTTTCTCACACATTCTTTCTTTTCCTTTCCCCTTGTCCAATTCTGCTAAAGCTAGCAAACATTTTTTTTTTTTAAACAACAACAACAAAAATAACTTTATGCAGGGAATTAGCAGTTTTCTCTCTCTGTTATGGACATAGCCCAATGTGAGGCTCGATCCCAGGACCCTGAGATCATGACCTGAGCCGAAGGCAAAGGCTTTAACCCACTGAACCACCCCTGACCAATCCTTCGTATTAAGCATTCTTATTCTTACACTTAGTCATATCACCAAATATTTAAAGAAATGGTTCAATGAAAAAATGTAATTTTTAAATAGCATGTGCCTGTTAATCTCATAAGTATTTTGTAGTCATACATCATTGAAGGTGCAAGATATTTCTGCAAAGAAGTTTTATTATTTTCTTTTTATAGGTTAGGAAATGAGGTTAAGTAGTCAGTGAAAGGCTAGCAAATTCTAGAAGTCAGATATGATCCCAAGTCTATGTGACTCAAAGATTCAAAACCTCCCTCTCTTTCTATGGAAATCAATGTAATCAATGTTCCCCTTTATAACTAAATACAGGAATTTTGCTTTTTAATTCTAAAAAAGTGCTCTCTTTGATATATACCTTTTGGAGAAACATCTAAATTTTTTTTCTCAAGTTTAAAAGGTGATAAAGTGTTGCTATGCCTCAAAGCAATATTGAAACGCCAAGTTTTCTTCTAAGAATCTTCAGGTCCGTACATCATAGTTAAAGAAGTATGAATACATCATTTCTGCTTTTCCTGAAAGAGTCAAAGGATTTGGCAGCTACCGAAGGAAAGTGTGGCCCTTTACTGTGAAATCTCCCAGTGACCCAATTATATTCAATAATCACTTATATTTGAGCCATTTCAAAGTGAGTAATGAAAATAAAACTATGGAAGAAAAACTCATGCCATTTGTCTAACTTCAATACGCGCGCGTGCGCACACACACACACGCACGCATGCAAGAGAGTGAGAGCAAAGCGTTACGCGGTGCTCAGGGATGTCTGAGCGCGAGGTTCTGCGGGACTGCGGGTCACACACCTTGAGGCAGACCCTGCCCCTGGATCTGAGGTCCACAACTAGGTTATGGCTCCATGACCCCCTCCAAGCCTCGGTTTCCTTGTCCACATACTGAAAATAGAAATGTGTCCCTCTTAAAATCAGTTTAGGACTAAAATAAGGTAAGGCGCAGTGTTTGCTCATCAACACTGGTGTTAACACCTAGCGTAACTTTCATCCTTCATACATTTTGTATATTTTTCCATAATTGTAACACTAACAAAGGAAAAGGCCAAAAGACAAGGCAGTATTGTGTTATTCTCCTTTTCATCCACTGTAGGACTTACACAGTAAGCAACAATAAGTAGGAATGACAGAATATTTGCTGACTTTTCACACAGCTTTTAGAATCTATCTGGTATCTCTATTTTTATAAAATAAATGTAGACCTAAAAGTTGAAATCCTACTCTAGCAATCAATTCTTTCACTCCATTGCTGACCTTTATAAAGTTGCATTTTCTCTTCTACCCTCGGTATGCCTTTGGCTATCTTTCCAACTCTATTTTCTACCAATAAGTGCAGTTATTTGAAAAGAAAGATCAACAGACCTCCACAATCTCTCTGAGCACAAACCAACTATATTTCCTTTAAACCAAGGTTTTATTGACAACAGCTTCTGTAGATATCTGCATCCTGGTTCGTAAAGGCAGTTCTTGTTTTTATCTCTAATTATGCTCTGAGAAATGCTGAGCATTCATGAAGCCCCCCTAGAGACGGCCTGCACCCTGGGAAGATAGATAGCAGTGGAGACCAACGTGGCAGATTTTAGGGTTCCCCACTCCAGCTTCAATGCACTTTATAACACAAATGCCTTGAAACGTGAGCTGGGGTCTACGGGCCATTCAGCTGCTATATATACTGTATACTTAATATGCCGGGAGGCTACGTGGATTCATCTGCTAGAGCTACCGTGCAAAGTACTATGGGCTGTTGGGCTTACACAGTAAGAAACTGTTGTCTCATGGGTCTTGAGGTGAAAATTCAAGACGCAGGGCTGGTTTCTTCTGAGGACCAGAAGGAGGGGACTCTGTTCCAGGCCCCTCTCCTTGCTTGTGAAGGGCCATCCTCTCCCAAAGTCTCTACATTGACTTCCCCTTATCTAAGTCTGCCTCCACATTTCCTGTTCTTCTAAGAACATCAGTCATATCAGATTAGGGCCACCCTAATGACCTCATTTTAATTTGATCGTATGCAAAGATCCTAGCTCCAGGTAAGATTACGTTCTGTGGTACGAAGGATGAGGATTTCAACTTATGGATTTGGAGACACAATCCAGCCAATAACATGTCACAACAGAATCTCCAAAATTGGAAGGAGTCAACATTGGCTTTAAAATTTCAAAAGTCTACTCTTGGATTAGAAGGAGGTGTGGGAGGGAAGGAAATTGGGACACAGGGTAAAAATGAAAATAAAAGACATGATTGGGAGAAACAGAAATCATTGCACGGCTGAGATTTGAGACTGACAGAATCCACAGGTGGTCTGTAGGGGCTGGGAAGACAGCGGACTCGTCACTCCGCACCTGAGCAGAGCCCCCATGGACGAGGCATGCCATCAGCACAGAAATGGGGGTGTCCGCGGGTCTTTAGGAGTCCCTCGGAATTGCCTTCAATGCATCATGACTCAGGGGCTGTCAAGAGCATTCCAAAAAGAAATGTGTTCATCTCTTGTCCTTAATTTCTTCCTCTATAAGATGAAACAGCCACTTCCTAAAGTGCTGTGATCCCAAGTTCACTGTGTCCTATGCAGAAAAGTCATGTTATACGTCCCTCCAGCAATCAGGTGTGTCTTCCATTCTAAAGTTATATCCCAGTGAAATGATCTTCCTATAAACCCAGTCTCTCTCTGATGCCCGTCTAAGGAATGAGAACTGCAGGTAGAGAAGTGAATCTAGGAAGGGAAGTGTTTAATGAACAGATTTAAGGATTCTGGGAAGATGCAGAGAGAATGGCAGATGGCAGGATGGAGAAGTAACACCTAAAAATAAAACAAGACAGGGAGAGGGAGAGCAGGCAGGAAAAAACAATGAAAAAAATTAGAGAGAAACCTTTTCCATGAGAGGTAACAAAACTCTCTCTCGACCAAACTCGGCCTGTTTCCACTGAGCCCTCTTCTCCATGAAAGAGGACCTGAACCGTGGCCTGTGAAGACCTGAACAAAACAGGAACACAGTTTCTGAGAGCTCAAGTCCACAGGGCCCTCCCAGCTTCCCCTAAAGTGCCCAAGAAAACTCAAGCAGACAGAAGAATGCGCTGTGGTTGTAGCTGACACCTAAAGAACAGGCCCCACTGC
>JAPYYJ010001206.1:0-14503 GCA_028533885.1 Nasua narica | reverse complement strand
CGCCTGCCCTAACCCGGGTGCTCACACCGGGGTCACCACACCTGGACGCCTGCCCTAACCCGGGTGCTCACACCGGGGTCACCACACCTGGGCGCCTGCTCTCAACCAGCTTTTCACATGAATTACGAAGGAGCATTTGGGACTTGTTCCACTGGTAGTCAGACTTTTCCCTGATCTGACCCCATATCCCAGTGGATCTGGGGAAGAATCAGAACCCCAGAATAGAGGAGCAGCGAAGGGGAAACCCCACACCTCTGACGGTGGAAATCAGGGATTTGCCATTAACTTTTATCAAATCATGATTCGACCTAGAAAATCCTTAACTTCTCTTCTACCTCAAAAATTCTGCAAGTCTATGGACTATTAAAATGGGAAAATACGTCCTATGGACATGAAACACAAAGATTCTTTGTTATTATTGTGCGTTACTAGGTTATTTTAAGTTAACTATAATGTTCAATTTCAAGAGTCTAATAGTTGACACCAAAATAGTTTCAAAAATATCTTAAAAGATCATTCTTCTGTGGAGTTTTTACAGTCTTAACTTTTAATCCATCGCTAACAGTTGACTTTTCCCCAGATACTTTCACATAATCCCCATTAACATTCTCTCATAAATTAACACTTAATTAAAATATATAATCATGCTTTAATTCCTTGCTTGTGTCCCTAAATTCCTTGCTATTTATTAATACATAGCAGAGCATAATATTTGCATTTTAATTAACTTCTTCATACTTAATAATCATTTGTTATTGCCTTTGTATCTGTTCACAAACAATGGCTAATTCCCTAATCTATTAATCTACACTCCCACTCCACACTGCTTTATCTTGTAATTTCTCACTAAACTGGGAAAATATTTACAAAGCCTTTCTTTCTTTGTTAAATGCTTCTTAAAATTATTGCTGTGTGCTTCAGAAAAGCTCACCATATGAAGCTGCAGAATCCATTGATCTGCTTAAAATTTATGTAATCTGGGGAGAATGGGGGGGGGCCACGTAAAAAATTAGTAGGGTGTTAACAAAACCTCATACATGGTTTAATCACTTTGGCACTTCTGACAAGAGGATTCTTTCCTTTTACAATATGCCAAATCAATACTGCTCTGATAGAAATAACAACCTATTGCTTTCCTAGTTTGGATCCTTACTCCATAGGGAGACCAGAGCTTCCTCTTTCTTTGTAGTGAATCAATCCTAGAACATTCCTGAGCTGTAATCTTGAGCAGCGTGCCTTTTAAGAATGATCCAGAGCCCGTGTATTCACAGGGCAGCTGGGCTTTTTGAAATACTGATTAAAGAAAAAAAAAAGAGTTTGTAAAGAGACATCGTCTTATTTAATTTGCAAAATATTAGAATCAAAGCTTCATATGAATATAAAACGAACTTACAACAAAGCTTTTATTGAACTCGTTAATGAATGAGTGACCCGGTGGGGTGTTGACACAGCCCACAAGGTTGTGGAGGAGGGGTACTTAGGGACCACTCAACAAAGGAAAACTAGGAGAGGGTTTTGGTGGTAGATACAAAAGTGATCCTTGAGACACAGGGCCATAAAGCACCACCTTTCAGTTATCTTTGCACTGACTGGAAATTATTTGCACTTCTAATAGAAAAGAGAGACTTTATAGGTTCATCTCTGTCCCGAGAAAGTTCAAAATAGCCCATTCGATCAAAAAAAAATCAAGGTTCAAGTCCAATATTGCCTTCTTTAAGTATGGGATAAATTTTCTGACAATGACTATTCAGCATGTAAAAAGACAAAAAAAGTATCTAAACAAGGCAATGGCGACCCCCCCCCATGAGGGGGCCCAGGTGCTCGGGTCCAAACGCGGCGGGGTGTCCTCCGCTCGGACTCCCCGGACCTCGCGCGTGCGTAGTCCCGGCACCGGCAGAGCCTCCTAGCACTGCTTTAGCAAACATCTGGAAAATAGAAGTTTTGGGGGGAAAATGATTTGTAAAATACTATGTAGAACAAAACAAAACAAAACAAAATTTAAAAAAAAAAAGGAAAAAAAGGAAAGAAAGCAATGTGTCTGTGGGTTCCGTTTTCATCTCCTAAAGGACTCGGAGGACCCGATCCTGGAGGAGCCCCTCCTGGGGGATGTGGAGAAGTCAGGTGACTTCGGACGAGGCCATCGTTGGCCACGATTCGCCACCTCCACACGTTACTTCCTCCGAAGGCAAATTACACACTTGCTAGGTTCGCTTCAGGCTGGGGTCCCCGGTTCTGCCCCGAACCCGAGGGCTCTGGGCTTGTGCAGCTGAAGCCTTCACGCTGCGGGGTGTCTGTGCCAAGCGCCCCGGCCCCGGGGAGCGCCCGGGTCACTGGCCCCCAGCGCTGGGGGAACAGAATCTGGCCGCTGGCCCAAACTGGCTCCCTTTGGGGGAGGAGTTCTGGGTATTTGAGAGCTAACGGGCCGCACGCACACAGAGCTCGGGCCTCCCAGCGGAGTAGATTCTCGACAACAGTGGAAAGTGACCCCACTCACTCGTCGGCCTCTGGACCGTGACCCCGGGGTGGCCACGGGGCAGCCGGACATGGAGGGATCCGGGCGGCCAGCCTCATCCAGCGTGAGGGACGGTTCCAAGTGGAGAGAGTTTGGACTTCTGTCGGACGCAACCTTCGAAGAACAGGATGGGCCTGGAGAAGGAGGCTGCTTGGTGGGACGCTTCCGGGACCTCAGCAGACACATCCCCCCCACGAGGGCCAGGTCCCCCACCAGGAGCACCGGGGCTCCTCCACTAAACCACAGAGGACCCTTTTCAGGGACTAGAAGCTCTCCACCTTCCCGAATAGCTCCTTCTCTTTTCTGCTTAATTGAGATCATCGGAATCACAGAGGGTACAGGGTCCGGCGTAGGCTCGACCTTGGGTTGGCCCCCTCACCATCCCCAGCAGCCGCAGCTAAGCGGGAATTTCTCTTCCCACTGAGACAGGGAGACTGAAGGACTCCATAAAAATCTGCTTTTGGTTCCTCTTCCTGCTTCCGTTCCTGCTCAGATACAGATGTACCCCCACCTTATACCTGCTTGAGAATGCAAATAGGGGATGACCTCCTTGTAAGGGACAAGGAGTGAAGGATTTCTCTAGAATAGAAAACATGTAAGGAGGAACCAGGAGAGAACGAAGGGAGGAGCCATCACATGTGTATTCCTACAATCTCGACACCAAGAGTGCCTGGCTCCAAGGAAGAGTGAGAACTGACGAAGGTCACCTGGGGCCTCGTCTTTGTTCTAACAGGTTCCTGGATGCCTGGGAGGACACATACACCAAACCACAGTCCCCGAGCCAAGAAGAGACTCTCTCCCTTCTGAGTCTCCCAGAGGCTTTGTCTGTACCTGCATTCTCCCTACGTCTTCAACAGCTCTGCAGTCACCTCCTGCTGGCTTGCGTTTGATTTCTCTCCTGTGCACGGCCAGGGACCCCTGGTCTGGCCCTGCGGGAGCCCCTCTGGGTCCTTGGGCTCGGCTGCAGGCACCACCATCACATCGAAACCTGGTCCATGACACGCAGCCCTGGGCTCCGATCCAAGACGTCACCTCCCACAGGACCGCAGGGACCCCTCCAACGTCATGAACGTCCTTAAATCAAACAGGATGACGTGTGCTGTCTTCCCTGCACAGCATGAGCCTTCCAGCTTCTCCTTGGTTAAGCTCCTCTATGAATTGTTTCATTCCAAAATAATTTGAGAAGTATTATTCAATGACAGTGAATGCGAGAGACTAGAGGAGACTCTGAACAGTGTGTTTCCATTTACACAACAATATTTATTGACCCTTTAATTTGTACCAAGCACTTTACTTGCTACCGGGGCTCTGGGGGCTCCTGAAAGACAAAGTTCGTGTCCTCACAGGACTGATTTCTAACAGAAGAGGCCAAGTATGTACAACATAGAAGGTCAGCCGCCGAGTGTTCTTGCCGAGATTTGGGCACGAAGATCACAAGCTTCGCAAACCGTCCTCCAATCCTGTTGGTCGTTCTCCCAGTGTTTGCTTTACAAATCGTCTGTCTCCTTCGTAACGTTCTCAACCAGGATCTGGGCTTTCACGAGGCTCAGGAAACGCTGACTTGTCTCCCGTTTAGTTAAGTTAACAAATAAGGAGCAAATAACAAATCGGCACTTTCTGCACAGGTCCATGAGCACCGGTCACCGCGAGGCCAGCCTGTGGCCGGGACTGGGCTGACCCTCCCAGTCAGGGCTTCATTCCAGGTGCGTTTGTCGGTGGCTTTCAGAGCTCCCTGTCCCAGAACCCCAGACCACACCACCCTGGTCTCTTTCACTCATGCGTCTCCAGGCTGGGTCGGGTCCCCGAGTCCTGCGTCTGAGTCCCGCCCAAGCCTGGGTAGCCAAAGCCCGCCGGGTGACATCTTCCTGCAGATCCTGAGAGAGTTTGTGAAATGTCATTGTCACCAGGATTGGCCAGCCTGCGCCAGAGCCCACGAGCCCTCCCCCCAGAATCTGCGTTTTCATGCCCCCGTTGGACGGTCCCTGTCTAAATCCCCACCTCATTTTCTCTCTTCGTTGGTCAGTGAACGTGCACTGAGTTGCTAAGTGATACTAGAGAGCAGATCGCATCCTGCCATGACCGAGATCCCGGGTCGATTCGATGAATAATCGCTGGCACGCTAGAAAATTAAGTTAGAAAATAAAAGACTAAATGTGGTTTGCTTACTTATCAAATGGGAATAAAAAAACCCCTACTTCAAAGGGTTGTTGTAAACATTACAGTAGATAATTCAGTGATCCTGGGACCCTGACATCACCTCTCCGGTCTACACCTCCTGAAAAGAACCATTTATGTCACTCGTGGCAGTGAGATTTTCCTGGGATGCTTCTCATTAGAACATGATGCCTGAAGCTTTGACCGTGATCCCTCAGGAAGGCGAGATTTCTGGAGGCTGAATGTGGGGGAAATGTGTTCATGCAAGATTCCCTGCTTTTTGTGCATTCAGTTCCTCGGAAGTGCCTTCCTTCAGGACGTCTGACAGAGGAGCTGACACTCTAGAAGCACCAGGATCCTCTCCAGGTCCTTCCTGAGGCACGGCGGGAATCAAACAGCACAGAGAGGCTCTCTCCTGCAGCTTGGGGGCACTTACCCTCTCCTCACTAAGGGATGCCCCGACGGACCAGTGTGGACCTCCCTCCAGCTTTTCAAAGCTTCCTCCCTCTGTGCTCCCCGGAGCCATCAGCCGGTGACCAGCATGCGCTCCTGGCTGAGCATTTTCTTCTTCTGCCCGTCGGACCTGTCTCTGCTCTTTCCCCAGGACCCGGTGTCCCCGCAGTGTCCCCAGCATGGTGTCTGGTCCTCTCCTCCTCCACGCCCCGGGCTGGAGCGCAGGGAAACAGTCTCCTGGCTTCTTGTCGCGGCCACAGGGCATCATTGTTTGACGTACCCAGTTTACCGCGGGTAAATCTCTCGGTGTGCCAACTAGTGCCATTGCTTCTGGTCCTTGAATTCCCCCATTTTCTTATAAAGGGCGGCTGCTAAGGTCGTTTGTTGTTACTAAATGAGGAAGGGGCGGGTTCAAAATCCCCCAGGTTTCGTCCTGAGCCTTGGCTCTGACTGGTCCATAGTATTTCTCCCAAGAGGAGTCTTTCCCATTTCGTTGCCCTCAGCACCATCTGTCCCCTTCAATAACTCCCTTTTGGACAGCTCCTGATAAATCCTTATTTTGCATCCAAATACTTGGAAAGGCGTAATCACCCATTTCTGGAACTGGCCTCTGTGCCGGGTTGGCTTGAAGTGCTGAGGACACAGGAGTCTGGGCCCAAGTTAAATGGGAGGAATCCCTTCCAGGCCCTCGCGTGGGGTCTGCCGAACGTGTCGCAGGAAACAGGTGTCTGACTCCGGTGATTCTCCCCTCGGCGAAGCCGCCTCTGCCCCCACGCAGGTGGTGGGGGGCTGCCCCCTCGCGCCCGGCACCGCGCCCTCCGCAGAATGGAGACAAGGCCCATCCCCAACCAGCCCGCCCTTCCGAAACACTCCTGACCCAGCCAGCTTATCCTTCCCCCTGTCTTTGGGGCGGATTACGGATCCAAAGCTCAGTAGAACCCGGGACAGTGTTCGGCATCCTCGTTAGCCCTGGGGTCCATGCTGCAGGAAGGGCAGTGCAGGCACTGGCACTGGGGCCGACACACCCGGGCTCGTTAGAGACGCAGAAGCCAGCCCTCGCTGCACCTGCTCCCCAGGGCTCGGCTGCACTCTACCCGGATCCCAGCTGATCCCCGGGCTAACTGAAGCATGAGAAGCCCTGACCGCAGGAGGCCAAGAAATGAAACCAGCAAATGGCACCTCTGTCAATATCATTTTTGTTCTGGATTCATGCCTTTCAAGCGTAGCCCATCCCTGGACCTTCCAGTTCCATCAAAGAACGAGCTGACCTCTTCAGTTAACAGCGTGTGACCCCCATTCTTCGTCTTGTGGATCAAAGTGTCCTCCTTCTCCATCAGCCTGGCCCATCGGACCCTCGCCACAAAAGGAAGATCGACATTTCATCCCATTTAATACAAAAACCAACTCCAGGGCGGGAAGGACAGATAATCTGATACGTGGCCCAGTAGAGGTCAACCCGGAATGTCCCTCTTCCAGATCTTCTACCTCGGCCTGCCCCAACCATGAGGGGAGGGACACCGGCTTTTCCCCACCAGGAGGGGGACAGTCTGCATTAGCGAGGGGCCCAGCAGGTGCCGCAGGTGTCACGGGCTCTGCCCTCAAATGAGCCGGGGGGCAGGGGGGTGAGGGGTTGGGATGGGAAGCAGCTGCCCCGCCACATCCCCCTGGGCCGGGAGCTGTGGCCCGCGTCTCCTGGAGGGGACCCACGCCCCTCGTCCGGGGCCAGTGGAACACACGGGCGATCCCTCTTGCCCTAGGTCAAGTCGCTCAAACAACGCGGAAGGTAACAGTCCGTTTGCTCGACACAAATTCTGTACAAGGACAAAACAAAGAGTCAATTTACTGATCTAATTTGCAGATTAAAGTCACTGCCATTTGTGGACTTGACCTTTTAAGACCATTCCTGTTATAAAAGCTGCCCACGGGAAATAAAGACCATCTTCAAATGTAAAACTTCCAAGCATTTGCATTGTTACACATTCACTTTTCAATGGGTTTTTCTGAAAGATCCTATCTACTAGAAGGTTCCTTTCTTGCAGTAAAAAGCTGAAAAAAGGGACAGTCTCTGAAGACAGACAGGGTCAGGGACAAGGTTAATTCAGCCCGGTCCTGCTTTGAATGGTTTATTATTGTCCGCAGTTTCTCCCATTGAACTTTTTTTTTTTTTAAGAGAAATTCACTAGGAATTTCAGCCACACAAAGAATCTCTTCAAGTCACAGCACACACTGAATTTTTCTTTCTCTTGTTTTTCCCCAAAGGACTGATTGAGGTGACTGAAGGAGACCCCACCCCTCCCATTTCACTGTGTATTTTTACAAAACTCCGAGGACTCGGTGTGAACGCGGGGCCAGGGAGTCGGGGGCTGGGCGGCTGCTTCCGCGCATGCAAGCGTCACCCAAAAGGGCGCGGGGATGTGCGGGGAGCAGGTACTGGGGGAGACCAGACCGGTGCCGCGGACTTGCTCAAGGAAGGGCTGCCCTAGACGGTCAGTTTGCAAAGAAGCCCCGATGTCTGCGGCGCCCAGTAAGATGGGGGGCGCCTGTGCACGAGTGAACCTAGTCTGGGGACGCGTGACCCAAGATGGAAGAGACCGTAAATAAGATCCAGCGTGACTCCCTTGTCGCTTTCCGAGAGACGACAGCCAACGTGTTCCCCGCATCCAGGACAATGCAAAGCTTTAAATGTTTTGACGTTTATGGATATGTCGTATTCTCCGTTTCTTGAAGATTTTAGACGCTTGCTGTTCGTTGTTCTTGCTTTTCATTTGTATAAATGCCTTTCATGTCTAGCTTTTAGGAGTGCTTTACTATTTTTAACTGTCCTTCATTTACTCTGACGTATTGATATTTGGTTAGCTATAAGGCTGGCCTTGAGCTTGAGTCTGGAACGATTTTCTTCCAAGTGACTTGACATTCTTTAATAAGCAATACGAAGATTTTTTTTTTTTTTTGGCTATGATACATGGATGTGCTTGTCCTTGAGCTCTGTCTCTCCCACTCTCTCTCAAAGACCCACGTGCAAACAGACAGGCATGCACTCAAATACGCCACGTTCATTTGCACATAGTAAACACACATCTCCGACGCACAGAGAACTCTTTACTGTTTGAATTGATTTTTCTTACTAATCTATTGGCGTAAAATCACCCTTGACATCTACAGCTCTTACTACGTTAACTCCGCATTTCCGGTTGTCCCTGTCATGTCAATAAAATAGAAAAACTCGTTCTGTAATTAATATAAAATGCATCATTTTGTTGGACCATCTCCTGTATGAATCTCTCTCCATCTACGTAACAATGCAACGTTTGAGTGGAAAGGCATTTAGTAAACACCATTTGCATTGAGAAAGTTACCAGACATTACAGAAGAGATCTACAGCCCATGTATTCCCCAAATACACAATTTTCTTCACAGTGTGGGTTTATGGCGGTGAAAATGCTGGCCAGCATTGCATTTAGATGCCCTGCTCTATTTACAATGGACTGGATGTTCGTGCCCCCAGAATTTACATTTTGGGACCTGACCCTCAACCTGTCAGGAGGCAGGGCTTTCGGAAATGGTGAGGTCACAAAGGTGGGGCCCTCATTGGAGGATTATTCCAGAATCAGAGGAGACAGCCAGGCTAGCTAGTGTTCTTCCTGCCATGCGAAGACCCAGCAAGAAAGCAGCCCTCCATCAACCAACAAGAAGCCCCCAAGAGCATCCAACATGCCTGCACCTGATCCCAGACTTCCAGCCCCTAAAACTGGAGACAAGCGTGTTGTCTGGGTGCCCGGTGAACAGGAACTTCCTAGTGGGCTGAGCGCAGCCCCTGGGAATGTTAACGCTCCCCCTGCACTTCCTTGGGCTTCCCTGCTCCCACTTGCCCCTCTCCGATGGGTGTCTAAATCATAGATCACTCTACATTGGGGTTCTGATTCTTCCTTCTAAACCAAAGTGCCACTGGACACATTATAGATCAGAGGCTCTGTTAATTCTTTGCAGTAGTGTCCCAATGAACCTAAATCTTACCTATAATATTTAATTTGTTATTTTCTGACTGTTGGATAGAAATGGTTTATTTACCTATTAATGTTTTCTTTTTAACTTCTAAATTCAGAGGCTTAAACATGATGGCTTGTTTCTGCTGGTATTTTTACATCCGTACGTGATTGTAAACGGTCTGCCAGCAGAGAAAGAGCCCATATATTCAAGGGGCAGATAAATCCGCCTGATGCTTCTCAAAAAGCTATCGATTTCCACTAATGTCTTCTTTATCCATTTTTCATTGTCCAGCAGAATAAAGTGATAAACACATACATCTTTTTTAACCAGACAGTGAGTGCTGTGCCCCGCCCCCCAACACACACAGTACTTGAATCTCAAATGAAGGCAGTACCGGGCGTCTGCCTTCTAACCAGATTCCATTCTTCACGATTCTTTCCAATATATGTGTACATATAACAAAAGAGCGTTCAGACCGCATTGCACTCCCCAAAATTGTTTCATACAATGACACTCACTGTCATGGATTGAAATTTTAAAGGAAAATATGGGTCTGGGAGTAGAAAAGAAGAAAACAAAAAATTGAAGGCAAATGTTCCTTGAAACTAGAGAGGGTAGGGGGCCACCCTCCTCCTTGGTAACAACCTTGCACCTGCCTGACCTCCAGGGGGACCATGGGCTCCTCGTAGCTTACCTGTGAATTGCGGGGGGTGGGAGAGGTCACGACCTCCTCTTATCAAGAGATTTAAACACCGCACCTGTAGACTTTGTAGCTTGGACTGCGCACACGGTAAAATGTTTCACAGTCAGGAAACAACTCATGCCTAATCATTTGCTTAATTAGGGGCTCCCCCAACAGGATGTGCTGGGGGGCTGTCCCCATCCCCCAGCGCATCCATGCTGAGTCTATAACCTCAGGCCAGGCTGAACTACCGAGCGGCTCTGAGCACAGTTGTTGAATTTGTTGTTTTTAAACACTTGGGAAAATTATAGTTATTTGAAAGGCACGTTTATAATCTCACAGAAAACAGATTAAAGCTTCAATATATGCATACACACACACGCACGCACACACATGCATACACATGCACACACACGTGCACACAATGCACACACACACATGCACACACATACACACACATGTGTGCGCGCACACACACACATGCACGTGTAAATTCAAGTGCAGGTCAATCCTTTAGGGAAAAAATGGCTGATATTAGCAAATGTCAGTAACAAAACGAATAGGTCACACCAGGCACAGGGTACACGGGAAGCCGTGTTTCAAGCACCTGACTCGTATGAAGTCGCTGATTGGTGACACGGATCCGTGAAGGGGCAATCCTCAGGATGCTCCCTTTCAGACGGGGTCACCAACCGTAGAATCGCCCAGCTCTTTTGTGGAGGAAGCAGTTTTCCAACCCTGGGCTTCTGTCCTCTTCGCCCTGATTTTTGACCAACCTGCCGTAGGCATGACCCTCCGCTGTTTTTCAGGGTCTGTTTTTAAAACCTCCCCACTGGACAGAACTAAAAAGGATTTTAGAACATGTACCAAATGCTCCTCTGGCGTCTACAAGTGAGGTAAGGAAGCCGGTGGAGGTGTGCGGGAGGAGGTGAAGGGCGTTTGCTTCCCCTGTGGCCGCTGTGAGGCGTGGCTTGACCTGCCCAGGAGGGCGTCTTCTAGGCAGCAGCCTGGGGGGGCGGGGTACCCCATGGCGGGGACACAGGTCAGCCCCCCACCAACCACCTCTTGATGTCACATCTCTCAACTTCGGGGGAAGGATCCGTATTCACTAAGTTCCCGCTAGTGTGGACAATTGTAGGAACATCCGGGAAAAATATAGTCACGGTACGCTGGTGAATTCGAGAGATTTCTAAAAATGTAGGAAAGGAGGCAACTATGCAAGGTGGATACGAAGGAAATCCTGAGTTTTATGAAAGTATTTCATAAGATGACATTGGATGAGGCTTGTGTTCATTGATGGTGGTAACACCCAGATTTCTTGTCACTGATAAGTACTCGGAAATGAAGGAGAATCTGAGAGGGAGATAGTTTATAAATTCATAAGCATATTGTTAGTTAGCATATGACTTAAACGGTATCGCGGAGTTACCATTGGACTGCAATCCTGAGCCCCAAGAATACTAACCATCATGGGCCGTACACTTAACTGGTAGTTTTTTTGAGGAGTTGAAAGAGCCGAGAGCTGACCTTCATGTTCTGTCATATTATTTTCAGTATGTTGTTATTTCCCACAACTACTGTCATAAAACCACAGATTTTATTGTGCCCCCTCCCGGAATTAATGCATGATACAGCTGCGACACAGTGGGAACTTGACCCTTGAAGTCCTACAGCTCTTCAATGGGGCACCAAGAAACGGACTTGATTCTGCTCCCTGGTAAGTCGAACTATTTCCACCGCGCTCCACATATACCTTTACCTCCTCCCCTGGCACTTAGCTGTAGGGCCCGTAGGTCCCTTGAGTGCTTAAAACAATCAAACAAATAAATAAACACACCCAGAGAGGAGACTCAGAGATTTGAAAAATACACCTTCTTTTATCAGATTCTACTTGAACAAGCAGCCAAGTGTGCAGAACTGTGCTTTGTTTGTGGGATAATTAACCCAACGTGGGTCCAGAAATAAGTCCTGTGAATAAGAGTGTAGAAGCCAATCATGGATGAAAAATACACAACGACCACGCCTGGGTCTCAATACTCAAGTTACACCAGAAACCAAAGGCAATGAATCAGAGGAAAAGTGATCAAGGAGAAAAGGAGATTAAACACATAAGGGATCTTCACGCTGCTGACTGAAAAAGGTATTCATTCATTTTCGGATTTAGTCCTGGTTACCCACCCAACCTTTAAAGGCGGTGGAAGCCGAAGAATGCCCAGAGCAGAGGCGTGCAACAGATTCATGTACGTAACTTGCAGACCTTGTCCGTCTGTAGAATCTGGGAAGACAGGGGACTAGCTGCCACTGCAGTTGTACTGGAAGGAACCGCAAACACACACAGAAACAGACCCAAGTTCAAGAGAGGGCAAGCAGTCACAAGGGTACCCCGGGATGGCTCGCAGCGGGGAGCTCAGCAGCGCCCCGTGTGGCCGTCCCGCGCGCACCCGCCCAGCCGGGGCGCCCCCACTCCTCCAGCCAGGCCCCGGGTCTCCGAATTTACATAGTATTTGGCGTTTCGGTATCCATAAGGGGAATTGGAAGGATTGGAGAGAGTTTTCAGCTCCACAAATACAAACGTACTGGCTACACCTCAGGAGCATCGCCTGCTGGTCGTCTCGGGGAAGCAGCATCCGACCCGAGACGCTTACGCTGCAGAGCCGTGCACCTGCTGGGACGCGGGGCTCTTCTGCAAACGCCTGATGCGCAGCAGAGACACGCCGCTGTCCCCACGTCAGCCCCCAGCCTGGAGGGCTCGCGCAGACGCTCCGTGCACGCCTCGGTGTTCACGCCTGCCAAGGTCACGGCCCCACCCTTCGTGCCAAATGTGAGCCCTGGAATGTCGAGAAAAAGTGGAAACCAGACGACATTAGGCTAAGTGAGCACCACAAAAACAAACATGGAATTTGTGGAGGAGGCTCTGGGGGAGCCTTCTCAGCTCCCGTGGTGGTTCGTTTTCCTGGTGCACGAACCACACAGGAGGCCTGCGGTCTCTGACCCGCAGCGTGTTTCCATTCCAGCCCAGGTCACGTGGCTAATGACCACGTGGGAAATTACACGCATTAAGGTGCTAACCACTGACAGTGTTCACACATATGCCCCTGATATAATCCCTAGTACATATTTCAGTACGGGTTCATAATATTACCCAGAAATAAATGAGGCCTTGAAAGGCCTTCTCCAGTTCACTAGGAGTGACGTTACTATTTCCAGGGAAAGAGGCTATTATTACTCAGAGTAGGTTGGATGATTAACCAAGGTTCTGGGTTAGGTGATCACCCATTTGCCAAATAGTGCTTCGGGTCAGAAGGCTCCAGGAAGGGCATTTAGTGAGCACTGGCCAGGTTGTCCTTCCCTGCCTCTGACTTGCCAGGGGTTTGTGCTGTGTCCCTCCCTAGCAACTGTACATGTGCGGGAGAGGGTGCAGGGAAGCAGACAGAACACCTAACGGGACACTCAGCGCAGCCAAGGGAGCCCCCCGTCCTGCTGTGTGGAGCAGGAGGCCCGACCCCCGGGGACAAGGCTGGAGAAGGGAGAGGAGTCCTCGTGCTGGCAGAGGCGCGAGGTTCTCACTGACAAGCATGCAGCCGCCGCTCTCCACACCGATCCGCCCATGTCCCCCAGCAGCGGCGGCATTGTGATGAGTGTCCCGCTGCTCCCAGGGGCGCTGCACTCTGTGCCACAAACTCTCCCAGGCTCGGGCTGCAGAGACATTCAGGGAACGGGCCTGGGGGCCAGGGACGCCGCCGCTGGCCTCTGTGACATCGCACGCGGGGTGGTGGGGACGACGTGGGGACACAGCTGCTCTTTCAAGATCTTGGGTGTGCTCGTGCACCAACACACGTCCCGTTTCCTCCACTTGGCCCACGGCTTCCACAGTATCTTATTAGGAACGTGGGGTCACAGTCATTTTTAATGAGCCACAGATGGGCTGCATGTATGTATCACAAGACATTTATTTCCCCAAAAACAGGAATCATCCTGAATAACGCTTGGTTGAAATTGTCCTATTTTCTGAATCCCAATGCGAGCAAGACCAGCAGCGTGCGCACTCACAGATGCAGGAGGTGTCACCAACACGGAGCTTGTGTCCTGAAATCTGATGCTTTCATGACCTGGAATTCTGCTTGGTCATAGGGGGTCAGCCCGGCTGCACCCGGTGATGGAGGCAGAGGAGTGGGACTCTTTCCAAGCCCCGGTGAGGTGCCCAGGGCCGGCTGGAGGTGACTCGCAGGAAGAGCGTGTCCGAGACCTACTTTACAGGCACATGTGCCTTTGGGAAGGAGCCACTGGGTACAGAGAGCCTTGTGCTGGCCGCAGCGGGCGTGACACGAGCGGGCAGGAAGCGGGTCAGGGGCCGGGGTCGGCCAGCACAGGCGTCCGTGGGAGCATCCGCGGGGAAGACTGGGCTCGCAGTGTCGAGATCCCCAATGCGGGAAAGACACTGCGTCGAAACGTCCTCCACCTGAGAGTCCCCGCGAGGATGTCGCTCAGAAGGTGACGGTTCCCCTTCGGATTTAGTAGGTTCCCTAGGCTTCTGGTTTCGTTTTCCTTTGATCAATGAGTAGCCTCTTCCCGGCTTGGGCATAAACCATCAGCGCCTCGGAGGAGATCATGCGTCCCTCGAACAACCTGTGTTGCACAACGCTGGTTTGCACAGTCAGAAGTCTTGACACACTCCTGTGCGCATTTCCCGGTTTATCCACAGAAATCACAGCAGT
>JAPYYJ010001205.1:0-14507 GCA_028533885.1 Nasua narica | reverse complement strand
TTATTATCGTAATTTCCCTAATTTTAATTAATAAGCATCTCGTGGGAGGAGATAATCTGAAACTATGTGATTTTTATGCTATTTTAGCATTCATCATCAATTTTTGCCTGCAGCAGTTATTGTGATGTTTGCCTATTGCTGGTATTCTATTTCTCTATTTCTTTCTACTTTCAGTTTTAATTCTAAAATTGGAATTTTACTGTAGGGAAGAGTTATGTTCCTTCAGTTTACTTATTTATTCAACTATATCAGAATACAAGGATATTTAATTCTGTAGGCTATAATCCATTACAATCATTTTGTTGCTCAATTTGTTTCAGTTTGGTGATTGAGAGATCCTTTAAATTGGTTGTTATATCCTTTCAATATGCTCATATCCTTTGTTGAGCATTTCCTTTTCTGGCAACATAAGGCTTTCCAGGCTAGGCTTGTACCTTCTCTTCCCCAACCCTCAATTCAATTATTTCTTCAAGGAGCCCCGACTTAATAGAGAATGAGATTTAGAAACCTAGATCTGGGTGGTGCCAGGTGTGCTCATTGTTACTGGAGTGTTACTGCTTCTATATTCTGTCAACTGACAGTATCAGGAAATTATATATAGAGATATATATCTAAAATAAACTCATGCATCTATATTTCTTTATCCATCTGCTTTTATGACTTTATTTTGAAATCATTTAAAATTTACAGAAAAGTCAGAAGAATAGTTCAGTGCACTGCCATATATCCTTATTCAAACTCCCTCAACATTTCACTTCCTTTTCTTTATCATGTTCTCTTTCTTTTGTGAATTATTTGAGAGCAGTTTGCACACATAAATCTCATTTATCCCTCAATACTTGTATTTTGTAAAAACATTGTTTTCTCATCTCCATTTTTTCCTGTGTATGTACTGTGTTGTTTTTTTTTTTTTTTTCTGGCTCTTTTCTTCCTTTCTTTCCTTTCTTATATTTCCTTTCTTTCCTTTTTCCTCTCTCCACCCTCTTCCTTCCTTCCTTCAGTTTATTTATTTGAGGGAGAATGAGAGCACAAGTAGGCGGGGGGAGGGAAAAGCAGGTTCCCTGCTGAGCGGAAAGCCTACATGGGGCTTGATTCCAGGACCCTGGGATTATGACTTGAGCCAAACACAGTTAACTGAGCGACCCCGGTGCCCCCTTTCTGGCTCTTTTAAAGATTTTTTTCTCTTTAGATGGTTTTCAGTGATTTGATTATGATGTATTTAAATGTGCATCCTTTGTATTATCCTGCTTAGGTTTTGACCTTTTTCAATCTGTAAATTTATCTTTTATCAAGTTTGGGGGGAATTTCTGCCATTTCTTCAAGTATATGTTCTGACCCATTCTCTTTTCTCTGTGAGTCTCCAAAGTCTGTTTGATAGTGTTCGCTAGGTCACTAATGCTCAATTCATTTTTTTCCTCAGTATCTATTTTCTTTTTTTCAAGTTTGGAATATTTCTATTGGTCTGTCTTCATTGTTCACTGATACTTTCTCCATCTCATTTCCAAACTACTGTTATGCCTCTCCAGTGACTTTTTTCATTTTGGTGGTATTATTTTCTTTTTAAAAAAGATTTTTTCTATTTGACGGAGAGGGAGACAGAGAGAGAAGGAACACAAGCAGGGGCAGTGGGAGAGGGGGAAGCAGACTTCCCGAGGAGCAGGGAGCCCGATGTGGGACCCTGGGATCATGACCTGAGCCGAAGGCAGATGCTTAAAAACTGAGCCACCCAGGCAACCACCACCCCCCAGCTTTCTTTTGGTATTATTATTTTCAAAAGTTCTGCACTCTCCATTTGATTATTTTTAAAGTTTCTGTTTCTTTCCTGAGATTTCCTATTTATCATGTGTAGAGTCATCTTTATGTCCCTGAGCATAGCTGTAAAGTGGCTTTAAAATCCTCGTCTACTAATTTCAACAACTGAGTCATCTTGGGGACTATCTGTTGATTAGGTTTTTTTTTAGTGTGGCTCATATTTTCTTGTTTCTTTGTATGTCTGGTGGTTTTGATTTGTATCCTGGACGTTATGATTGATTTGTAGAGACTCTTGATTCTATTATGATCCTCTGAAAAGTATTGATTTTCTTTGTGGGGTTTTTTTTTTTATTATTTTATTTATTTATTTATTTATTTATTTATTTATTTATTTATTTAATTTTATTTATTTATTTATTTATTTATTTATTTATTTATTTGAGAGAGAAAGTGAGAGAGCATGAGAGGAGAGAAGGTCAGAGGAAGAAGCAGACTCCCCGTGGAGCTGGGAGCCCCATGTGGGACTCGATTCTGGAACTCAAGGATCATGACCTGAGCCGAAGTCAGTTGCTCAACCAGCTGAGCCACCCAGGCGCCCTTGTTTTGTTTTTTTTTTTTAAGCAGGCAGTATAACTTGGCTGTACCCAAGCCTCAAACTCTGGTTCCTGTTTGGTAATAGGCAGCTAAAATTTTCAGGGTTTTTTGGTTTTGTTTTGTTTTTTGTTTGTTTGTTTTTAGCTTAAGCTCAGCTGCTTGGAGTATGCCCCCACACATGCATATTTCAGAGGTCAGTCAGATTTGGGCAAAGTAGACATATGCAGATTTTAGTGCCATCTCTCTCTGGGTCTTTTTGAAATTTCTTTTCATACTTTTCCAGCTGTGAGGTTGTTTTGAACTCTATCCTCTTGTTCTTCAAGTAAGACTGCAGGTTTTCTGAGTTTTAGTGACACCACATTTCCTCAGGCATAATGTTAGTAAAATGGGAAACTCCGTCTCATTCTCTTTTATCTAAGTGTAAATTCTGCTCTAGTTTCTTTTTGCTATTGGTTGGTCTCTAGTATTTTTAGGTAGTTTTATATATTATATCTTAAGTTTACCTATTATCTATGGGAACCCTGGCCCAAGAGAGGGAGTTACTCCTCCTCATTCAATGTGGAACCTTTTTATCTTAGCTTTTTCAGTTGTGAATATAATTGACACTTTAAATTAGTATGGGTGTTAAATGTTCTGAAATTTTCTCTAAATACTACCTTCAAGCAAATACTATATATTACAACTTGCAGTGTTTTAATTACTGCTTTTTAGGAATTGCATAATTTGTTCCTTGTTCAATAGAAAGTTGTTTAATTTCTAGGTGGAAGGACCTTTTTGATATTTGGTGGTGTTCTTAATATCTTGATTTATTTCAAGTGTTTGTGTTATTTCAACTTGATGGAAATTATTGATGTTTGACTTAATATATGATCCAATTTTGAGAATGTTCCATGTATTTTTGAGAAGAGGGTATATTCTTTATTGTCAGGATGTGGTGTTACACACCCAAACATAGTCTATCCTATTTATGAATTCCATATTTACAAATTTGTCTATTTGTTGAAATTTATTTGTAACCCCAAAGTCGGTTCTTGGGGCTCTTTTGTCATTTGCAGACATGCACATGTGCAGAGTGAGGAAAAATTTGAGTGTCTGACATGCACATTCCCAGCTGAGGTTGAACAAACTGACACTCTGCTTCTTGTTTCAGCTTATATTGTAAACAAATTGCCCTTTTCACCATATACTTAGTGCCATGTATTTTACATTTTTTTGCTTTTTGCATGAGCAGGCGGAGGAGCAGAGGGAGAAGCAGACTCCTGGCGGGGCCCAGGTCAGGGCTGATTCCCAGGACCCGGAGATCATGACCTGAGCCAGAGTCAAATGCCCAACCGACTGAGCCACCCAGGCGTCCTTTCCCTGAGTAGATTTGCATAACAGGACCTCACTTAGTTTGTTAAATGAATCAATCGAAGTATTAGGAAATATTTCCAGTCAAGCAAAAATTAAGACCATATTTGATCTTGGAGAGAGAGAAGCCCTTGGAAATCACTGGCTGGGATAACGTTTCCTGAACTTACGTGACACCTGAGAAGCTACTTCACTGGGGAAGCTGTACTTAATTATTTTGGAAGTTAGAGATCCATTTTTCTTTTCTTTTCTCTCTTTTTTTTTTTTACCATATTCTGTATGATTTGGTTTTAATTTATTTAGTTGAGCCAAAATTTACAGAAGCATGTAGATATTTTGTTAACTGTCACTGATTTCTTAGAGGTGTCCAGAATATAGTGTTCTTAGAACCTAGCACACTGGCAGCTTTTTCAAGCCCCACCCAGGTATATTTTTTAAAAATACATGTCTATAACTGAGATGAGCAGTACAAGACTTTTTTCCTTTACATGAGTTCAGTCAAAATCTGTAATTGTTATTCTCATAATACTGTGTAAATACTTTTATTGACAATAAAATCCAAGGCAAGCATCACTGACTTTATGATTTAGAGTGGCCATCATTAATAATTCACTATGCAGGGAACAACTTACTTTTCTCTAAAGATTTGGCATTTGCACTAGATTATGTCCTCTGTTCCTTACCCAGGACATCACAAAAGACGAATCAGCCTAAAACACTACTCTTTGACATACCAGTTTTTTTTTTTACTGCATTATTTTAATTATTCTAATTATAAATACAAGATCATGAAACAAACATCCTAGTTTCCACTGCAATTTCTCTAGTTGGTTTTCTCAATTATTTATATTGTGAATCTTAATAGTTGAAAATTTATTTGGTCTCTTATAAAAACATGTATTAGCAATTAGTTGATAAAGGACTGCCATTTTAATCTCACCACATTTTAAGAATCTAACTCAAACTGTTCTCTTTTTTTTCCCAGTTTTGTAACACTTGGAAAGATTTTAAAATTTTATTGTGCTTCTAGCAGTTTTTTTTCACATGGAAGCAGAAGGCTGTGTAGGTGCCTTGTAAAAGGCTGTCTTAGTGACATCCCTAACAAGAACCCAAAGCAATCCTGTTAAAAAAGATTTCCGAGTTCCAGCTTTGAAATATTCTAAAAAGAAAAATAAACAAGAAAGAAAATGTAACCGCTTGACCACATTTGCCAGTGAGTTTCCCTCCTCGGTTAAAGGAGCGATTTTTTTTTCTCTTATGTTAGCTGATACTGTGTTGACAAATCAGCTCAAATTATCTTTTGCAATAAAAAAACGAAAGCTAAGGGGGGTTGCTAATAGCACCAGACTTTGTAATGGTTGAGTGGAATTTAGTTTCTGCTTTTCTTTTTCCTTGTGAACTCAGTATCTCCTTGGAGACATGCAGAAACTAGAGGTAAGTGTTGGGTAGTGGAAAGACCCTATTCAGGCGACAGGAACTTCAGTGACGGCATGGGTTTTATGGGCTTTGTTTTCTCGTTACAATAACTGAAACATCTTTGAAAAGATGTCATAAAATTTGGGACTCTTTCATATAATTTTGTCACCATCTCACTCTTTTTCCTTTATTGCATCCCCTATTTAAACTTCCTGTTCTTTCAGAAGGGAAGTGAGCTGACAATCCCCCTGTATCAGAACACTGGCTCGTACAGGGAGGCACCTTTGGAGCTCTCACATCAAGTCTTCCATCTGTGAAGTATTATGTAGGTTCTTTTTTGAATAGGGGCCATTTTTGCCAGTTTTTGGATTGTTATGCGCTGAATGTGTTGCCCCAAAATTGATGTGCTGTAGTTCTAACTCCTAGTGTGGCTATATTTGGGGGTGGAGCTTCTGAGGAAATAATTAAGGTTAAATGAGCTCAGAAGGGTGGAACCCTGATTCAATAGGATTAGTGTCCTTACCAGAAGAGACACTAGAGAGCTTACTCCCTCCCTCTCCCAAGTGCACTCGAGGGAAGGCCACTTGAACACATAGCCTGTATAGAGAGTTCTTGGAAACTAAATCAAACAGCACCTTGATTATGGACGTCCGGGCTCTAGACTGAGAAAATAAGTGTCTATCATTTAAGCCTCGCAGTCTATGGTATTTTGTTATGGCAGCCTGAGCCAAGTGATACAGAAGGTAGGAACATGGGTTGTCTTAGAACTTTGCTATTGTAAGTATATAAGGGAAGGGGTGTGTGTATGTATGTGGCGGAGGTGGGATTTAAGGGATGGAAGTAAGTAAATATTAGCTGTTTTGCAGGGTACGGTACTTTCTTGCCTTAACAGAATAGCCTTTCTCCTGAGGATACCAGTTAGTCACAGTTCCTAAAGCAAAGGCTGTGCATTCTTTCGTTAAGCCATGTGTCCAAGGCTCAGAGCTCTATGGATATTTTCTGAGCCTCTCACTGCTATTTCTCCAACAAACGCTTGCCCTATGCGAAGTTCATGAAACGTGGTTATGTCATACTCAACTTGTCCTTCATACTATTACTTCTTATTCTTCTGGTTTTACCTCCTTACTTATGAAGGGCTTCAGTATCTGAGCCACACTCCTCTCTCTTTTCTCACTGCTGCCACCACCACAGAAAACTTAGCTGCACTGTGAATATCCCTTCCAGTAACTCAAGCTGAAAGTTCTTTGACTTCTTCAAATTTCAGTGCTCTTCATTTTCTTTTTTCTTTTTTAAAAGATTTTATTTATTTGACAGAGAGAGAGAGAGAGATCACAAGTAGGCAGAGAGGCAGGCAGAGAGATGGGGGAAGGAGGCTCCCTGCTGAGCAGAGAGCCCAATCCCAGGACCCCGAGATCATGACCCAAGCTAAAGGCCGAGGCTTTAACCCACTGAGCCACCCAGGCGCCCCATTAGTGTTCATTTTCATTTCATATCAGTAGCCTATTTGCATGGTCATAGTCTGTGCCTAATTCATCATCTGAAGATGTGCCACAAAAATGTGAAACTTTACTATACTGATCGTTGGTTACATTTTCCTGTTTATCTAGACCATCCGTCCATCCTTCCTTCCTTCCTTCTTCCTCCCTCCCTCCCTCCCTCCCTCCATCTTTCTTTTCATTCTCTCTCTCTTTTTTCTGTTCTGCCTTACCTTTTCTTTTAGTTCATTAAAACCTCCAGAACTCGGACCTATCACTCTGCCTAGACTGAGACCTAACACTGCTGCCTAGCCTAGACACTGGTGTGTCACTTCAGACCCTCCAGCCAGGCATCCTTCACTATTGACCCCCACTGGTTTTCTTCCACCACTGTCCAACCGTGTGCCTCATCTACTCCTACCCCTGGGGCTGGCCCTGCATGATGACACAATTCTGCTAGCTGATGCCTCTACAGTCCCCAAATCTCTAATGTAGGCTGGGCCATGAAGAGCACTTGGCTTCCAGAGCAGAGGGCTGAGTTAATTGTCTTCATCTGTTAAATCGGTGTTATCGCTGTTGGTCCTAACAAGAGCCCTTCTAGTTAGTTTGTTCTTTAATTTTTTAAATTCATTCCCTTTTTATCCATATCCCCTACTCCTATTTCCCTACTCCTCATAAACAACTATTTTTATTGTATACATTTTTATTTGAATGTAGTTTTACAATATGTACATAGTTTTCTGACCATTTGGTTTTAATTCACACAACTGCTATTGATTTCATTCCTGTTCTTTTTCACCAAGTACTATATTTTATTTATTTACTTACTTATTTTATTTAGAGAGAGGAGAGCACAAGCAGGAAGGGGGCAGAGAAAGAGAATCCCAAGCACACTCTACCCTGGGTGTGGAGCACGACTCAGGTCTCAATCCCATGACCCAAAGGTCATGCCCTGAACTGAAATCAAGAGTTGGATGCTCAACCAACTGAGCCACATGGGCACCCCTGAGTACTATATTTTAAAGATTAACTTGTGTAGGCTATGTGCGTATGTGCCTCTAAGGTACTGTGTCTTTAGCTACAAAATACTTCATGGTGTTCATCCAACACATTTCATTTATCCTTTTTCCCAGTGATGGATACACAGGTGGCTTCTAACTCTGCCACCACCAACAGTGATGTGATAATGAACTTCCTCATTATATACAGACTAGTGGACATGAGTAATAATTTCACTGGGATATATCCAAGGAGAAGAATTGCTGGGTCATAGAGTAAGCATATATTTATTTTATTTTTTAATTTTTTAAAAAGATTTTATTTATTTATTTGACAGAGAGAGAGACAGCGAGAGCAGGAACACAAGCAGGGGCAGTGGGAGAGGGAGAAGCAGGCTTCCCACCGAGCAGGGAGCCTGACGTGGGACTCAGGACCCTGGGATCATGACCTGAGCCAAAAGCAGACGCTTAACTACTTAGTCACTCAGGCGCCCCTGCATATATTTGTTTTAATAAGAAGAGCCAGATAGCTATCTGGGCTGTTCTAATGTTCCTTTTATCAGTGAATAACATTTCTATTGTATCTATATTTTTCTATCATCATCTATCTCAAAAGAATATGTATATATTGTCAGATATTAAACCTGCTACTATAGGTTACCTAGCTTTATTTCGGTTCATATTTGCCTGGTATGTCTTTATCCATTGTTCATATTTAACCTTTCTGTGTCTTTTTGCTCTGAATGGCTCTTAAAGGCAACATTCTGTTATCATCAAATTCATTCTGAGTCTCTTTTAATTGGTGAGATAAAACATTTACTTTTAGTGCAACATTAAAACTTAGTTCTATCTCAGTATTTCATATTATGTATTTATTGTACTTTCTGTTTTGTTTTACTCCTGACTTTCTATTGTATGTATAAAATTTACTTGTGGCTGGGTTAAAAGCTATATATTCTATTTCTATTCTTAAGATGGTTAACCTTAATTACAAACATGTTCATATATATGTATCCTAACAAGGTAAGTATTTAAACTTACCAATATTTGTATATTTATGGCAGATTTGGAAATGTGCTGCTCAGATGTCCCTTCAAGAAAAAACTCTGGAGTGTGATTAGCTGATAGTATCCAGCTGTTAGCTCCTTTAGGCTCTGCCTCATTCGAACTGACATCACATTCCTTTCAGGGCAGCCCCCAGCCATTGGTACAAAGATCTAAGGATTTCTGCCCTGTGTGGGACTCTTGCAGTGGGGAGTCTTTGCCCTGGAGCTCCCCACTAATCCAGCAGAGACTGTCAGGCCTGCCTCATGGTCTGGAATTTTCCCCTGACAAATTCTGCTTCTTCCTCTTTTCTTTCACAGATACTATTCCCCAATAATAAGACTTTTACATTTCAGACTCTTGTCTTGGCATTTGTTTTCCAGAAAACCCAACCTGCAATAGTTGGTGATGAGTTGTCCAAGAAAGCAGCAATAAGATAGGCGTTTGGAGCTGGTTCACTCACTGCCCTGCCCTAGTAGGTGGTACACAGGCAGACCCTGGTACTAAGTGGCAAACTAATTGCTAATGCTTTTGCTGCTGATGAAATAGGATGGTGTGCTGGAGGATGAAAATGTATTGGTCAGTGTGATCATTCAGGAGTTTGAAATAACAGGAAGAATGATAAATCTGAAGATAATAGAATTGGATTGTTCTTAGTAAATTACATTGACATCCTGCATTTGGATAATGAAAAACTGAGGTCAATTAACTGAGGATTGCAAACCGAGTACGAGAGCTCGTCTCATTGATAGCTTACAATGACTTGACTGATTTGGGGGCATTTTCTTGGGATGTACAATTTAATTTCCTAGTAAGGGCTCTAGGGGGTGATGCAAACTTACTGCTAGGGTGGCTCCAAGAAGTTGCAAAAAGCAGTGGCCCAGTGAGTGAGATTGACATGCCTGAATCACCACGGTAGACATTAGAAAAAGGTACTAAAGGGTTGGGAAGTTGTACATGCTGAAATTGGATAGAAGAGGCCAGAAGCCTCGACAGAAGAGTATGTTTCACAGGGAGGCTTGGAGGACACACCATTCACCAAGGCCATGAGGAATGGGCAGGTGAAAGGGTCACTGGCATCGCCAAGAAGTTCAGTTAATGGCCTTCCTCTGGAAGCCAGGGTTGATGGTAGAAGAAACTATCACAGAATTTGTCTCAGCAATAGCAAGGACAATAGTGCATCTAAGTGTTTAGGACAGGTGGTGATGGTCAACTAGGTGGTCATGATTATTAAAGCAAATAATAAGCCTGAGGTAGCAGCCTCATTTACTCTCCTGCTAGTACCTAGAGTGGCCACTCCACTCTCTCCTTTGGGTCAGGAAGGTTTCTTGGGGTGATTGTACCTATCTCCTTTGAGGGTTTTCAAGACTATTGCTCTGTGGTAACAAAGGGTCCTTCTGACTGATGTCTTCTTTTGCCTCTGAATAACGTGGATCACAACTGAGTCATGCCAGATGAAAGACAGACAAACCTTTTGCAAGTAAGACCATTCACATCACTCCCATTGGGTTCCTCATCTGTTCTTCCTGCTGGTGGTAGTATGTAGAAGACAGTGATGTTGAATAAAAAGGGACTAGATTTTTGGAATGCAGTGATATGGCCTAAAGAGTTCAAAAGAAGACATGATTGGAAGATACATTGTTCCACATTTTTGCTATAAAACCCAAATGGTAAATTTAACGCATTATTGTTCACATTTTTTTTTCCCCATAGCCTGGGTAAGACTCACATTTGCAGTTGTTATCAATAAAGCACAGGAATAACTTTGATAGAGTCAGTGGAAGCCAATATTCATGGAAACTACAAAGGATGGGGCAGGATCATAAATAATGATGTAACCAGCATTAAATAACGGGTAAAAAAGGAACTGCAGGCAGAGACAGAAGATCTTTACTGTTTCCAAGTACTCTGTACAGTGCATTGTGATTAATAACAGTATTGCTCCTTTTTTTTTTTTTTTTTTTAACAGTAGAGGATCTGAAATTAGCCAGTAATGGTGAGTTTGAGAATACAGAATTAAGAGATTGTTCGTAAACCTAAACACAAAGAGATGGTTTCTAGACACTACAAAGGATTCTTCTGTGCACTGATTGGGCAGAACAACAAAATGTAATGGCCTCTTCTCTAGCCATTATGCTAAATCTTCACTGATAAGTCACTAGACATGGGCTTATGGATTTTGTAATACACTTTAAATCTAATTTAAATACAGACTGGGCTCTATGAAACATTTGCTCAGAGCCCTACACACCTCAGGATTGGCTCTGGTGGAGATGGTTAATAGAAAATAGCATCTCCCGGGACGAAAGAGATGCGTGTACTATATGTAAATAAGAGCAAAACTCGATAAGCAGAAGCTTGAGGGCAGTTTTGCTAATAAAAATCTCCTGCCCAATTGTTAGGAACAATTTTCAAATTTGAAATCCATTTACAAAAGAGTTGGTCTGATCCTCAGGGGGGGGTGGTAAGTGCAACACCATAGTTCAACAAAATTGTAATGACTTGCCAGTCCTTATTTAAAGAGACCTCCACTGAGACTGTACACTGGAGAAAGAGGATTTTCCTAGAAAATCTGAGGTCTGTTGAACATAGATTAATAACTGGAAACAGAAGTATCATGATGATTCCCCCATTAGAGAGGGGACATATAGAAATCAGGCTCTAAGTGGAGTCCTTGTCAAAGTCTGGCTGTGTTGGATCCCCTGGGTTCATAAAACTTTTTAGTGGTCATTTTCCCAGTACCCACTGAAAACTTGGAATTGAGATATTTGGAAGTTGGAGTACCTTCCATATTGGATTGTTGGCCTCTGAAGTGATGTCATTCATAGTGGGGAAGGCCATGTGGAAGCCTTTGGCACTGCCCCTACCCAAGCCAATAAAATAATAGAAATATTACTGCATCCTGAGGAAGATAATGGAGATTAGTCCTACTCTTAAAGATCTAAAGGATGTAGAAATGATAGGCCCTGTCGTGTGTCTAATTGGCTAGTTTGGCTCTAGCAGAAAGTGGATGGCTTTCCGCAGGGCTTGCAGTTTTTGAAGGCTGTAGCTGCTGCAGCCTCCTTTGCCCAGAAAAGTAATAAAGCTATTGTCCCTCCTTATCCCACACTCTGTCTTCATGTTATGTTTTGGCTCCAAAGCACAGAGGTTAGTTTTTGACAACAATAGTATATCTAGGACAAAATATGAGCAGTACCAAGAGATACAAGCAGATTGATTGAGGAGATAACCTATCCCCTATGTGTTGTATTTGCACCATTGTCCCTCTTCCAACTCACACCTGTGGTCATATGGGAGGTCCTGTCTGACCAGCTGAAGGGAGGAGAATGAGCCTTATAGACTGGTTGGGTTGGTATATAGATGTAAGCTGGTGTGGACAGCAGCTGAATTACTGCTCCACTCAGGGTGACCCCCTGAGGGTGGTCTTGAAAATACCAGTGAAAGAAAACATTTCCAGTGGACAGAGTACTGTACGGTACAATGGGCTAACCACTTTGGGTGGAAGGAAGTTACACCATATAAGGATTAGTAAGCACTGACAAGCTGGTCAGAGGTGAATAAAGATTGAGACATCAGTGACAAGATCTGAGATAGAGACATATAGATGAATATACGGGAGTGGGCAAAAGTATAAAGATCTATCAACCATTAACATGCCCCAGATAGAATCCATCATTGTAGAGGCTCTAACGAACCAGGCAGACAAAATGGCTTGGCCATTGATATTAGCCAGCCTTTACCAGTGGCCACTGGAGGCTAGCATGAAGGGGACATGAAGTGGCCATATTAGCAGCGATGGAGGCCATGCGTGGGCTTAATAGCACGAATTCCTACCTACCAAGTTGGATCTGCTGCCTTTGGACGTCCAACCAACAAAACAGAACAACCCTGAGCTTGTGGGATGGCTTAAGTCCTCTTTCATAGGTGTTACTTTCCAGTGATCCTTTGTACTCCCAACTCGGTCTCTGTGTCTGCTTCCCAGAGAACACCTCCTGGGACATGTCTTTTCCAAGAAGGCATTATTTGTGGTGGTTCTTCCAAAAATATATCATGCTCCTAAAAACCACTATTTCACCCTGTACCTCCCTCTTTCTCTAGCAGTTGATCTTGCCTCCAATTTAACAAAGAATCAAAAAGTCCCACCACATCACATCTTCAAAACTACAAGTATTATGTATCCTCCTCATCTGCTTTTCCACAGCTTTAGAAGTCGAGCTGCTTTAATGCCCTTTATCTCGTTCAATACCAGTGCCTCCCTCTGTGTCCTCTCCTTTATGTTCAGTATTTCCCCTTTAATAGCTTTCCTCACAGGACATGAGAATACTGAAGTTTTTTTTTTTTTTATCTTAAAACAGAGAAACAAAATAACAATAAGTAACTAATTCCCTTTACCAGCACACTTCTATGTTTAACTTCATAGCCAAAGTTCTTGAAAGATTAGTTTACTCTTGCCATCTCCACTTCTTTACCTTTGTAGAAGAGCTCTCTGGAGAAACAGAACCAATAAGGAATAGATATATAAAATAATGTATTTGGCTTACATGATTCCGGAAGCTGAGAAGTCCCATGATCTGCCACCTGCAAGCTGGAGACCCAGGAGAGCTGGTGTAGTTCAAAGCCCTGAGAGCCCAAGAACCAATGGTGTAGGTTCCACTCTGGACCTGAAGGCCTGAGAACCAAGAGCATCGAGGGCAGTGAAAGACTGATGGCCCAGCTCAAACAGTGAGATAGCATATCTTCTCTTCTTATGCCTTTTCTGTTCCATTCAGCCCCTCAGCAGATTGAATGATGCCCACCCACACTGGGGAGGGCCATCTGCTTTACTCAGTCTACCAACTCAGACCCTAATGTCTTCTGGAGACACCCTCACAGGCACGCCCAGAAATACTGTTTAACCAGCTATCTGAGCATCTCCTGGCCCAGTCAAGTCAACACATAAAATGAACCATTATAACCTCCAACTTCCTCTTTCATCTATTATGGTTTTAGTTTTTTATTTTTATTTTTTTGTCAGAACAAAAGGGTTTTAAAAATGAAGGTGTGATATCCATTCTAATGAGAGCAGAGAGATCTTCATTGGTTTTCTTTGTAAATCAACCAGTGTAAAATTTTTGGTGAAACTTAAATAAATTTCCAAGCACTTGGCAAGAATCAATCTGTCTACTCACCTCTGGTTAGGAGAGGGAAGCCCAAGTCTAGTGAAGCAGATCAGGATGCACTGGGCAGGTACACGGCCTAGATACTCTTCTTGCACTAATTCCACAGAGACCTTTCCTGCTTTCCAGGACAAAGGTAAGTTTCTAGTATTCTCCGAGTCCCTATAGTAAGGATGGGCCAAAGTGGGGGGTAGAGAGTAGGGCTGGCGCAACCAAGGAAAGAAAGGTTATGTGAATAGTCTGACCCCTAATATTGACACACATCACCTTTTCCTCCCACCTCCCTCCTCTCCAGATCATTTCCATTCACTGACCCTGACCTCCAGTACATATTGATCTGAGTATCTGACACTACAGCACATAGGACCGCTTGGCTTAACCTTCTGTAAAATTCCATAGGTCTTCCTGTTATTGAGATTCAGATGCTCTTTTAAATTCAGGCCAGCTTCCTCTGTTCCGCTTTCCTGATGGCCTCAGGGACTCAGCCGCTTTTCCTTTTTTCCTCTTCTCTTAAAAAAACACACCACTTTATGTTTCCCCCTGATTATTATAAAGACGATACCTGTTTGCTGGAGAAAAATCAGAAACTAGAGAAGCCAACAAATTACTTAAAAACCTATTTTCATTTTGGTATATATATTTTCCAAACTTCCATTATGCATGGTCATCTTGTGTTTGTTTATAGGCGTATACATGTACATAAATCTATTGCATTAGCCCAT
>JAPYYJ010001204.1:0-14507 GCA_028533885.1 Nasua narica | reverse complement strand
GAGGCATAATATTCCATTATATAGATGTACGACATCTTCCTTATCCACTCATCTGTTGAAGGGCATTTTGGTTCTTTCCACAGTTTGGCTATTGTGGCCATTGCTGCTATGAACTTTGGGGTACATGTGGCCCTTCTTTGTACTGCATCTGCTTCTTTGGGGTAAATACCCGGTAGTGCAATTGCAGGGTCATAGGGTAGCTTTATTTTTAATTTCTTGAGGAATTTCCACACTGTTTTCCAAAGTGGCTGCACCAACTTTCATTCCCACCAACAGTGGAGGAGGGTTCCCAAAAAGGAGAATTTCAGACCAATATCCCTGATGAATATGGATGCCAAGATTCTCAACAAGATCCTAGCTAATAGGAGCCAATAGCACATTAAAAAGATTATTCATCCTGACCAGGTGGAATTTATCCCTGGGATGCAAGGGTGGTTCAACATTTGCAAATTAATCAATGTGATAGAACAAATCAATAAGAGAAGAGAAAACAACCACATGGTCCTCTCAATTGATGCAGAAAAAGCATTTGACAAAATTCAGCATCCGTTCCTAATTAAAACTCTTCAAAGTATAGGGATAGAAGGAACATTCTTCAACCTCATAAAATCTATCTGTGAGAATCCCACAGCAAATATAATTCTCAATGGGGAAAAGCTGATGGCCTTCCCTCTGAGATCAGGAATATGACAAGGATGCTCACTTTCACTCTTGTTCAACATAGTGCTAGAAGTCCTAGTGACAGCAATCAGACAACAAAAAGAAATAAAAGGTCTTCTGTTCGTTTCTTGACTGGATTTTTTGTTCTTTGGGTTTGAATTTAATAGGTTCTTTATAGATTTTGGGTAACAGCCTTTTATCTGATAAGTCATTTCCTGATGTCTCACATTCTGTAAATTGTCTTTTAGTTTTGTTGACTGTTTACTTTGCTATGCAAAAGGTTTTCATCTTGATGAAGTCCCAATAGTTTGTTTTTTATTTTGTTTCCCTTATTTTTGGAGATGTGCCTAGCAAGACGTTGCTGCAGCCAAGGTCAAAGAGGTTGCTGCCTGTGTTTTCCTCCAGGATTTTGATGTATTCCTGTCTCACATTTAGGTCTTCCATCTATTTTGAGTTTAATTTTGTGTGTGATTTAAGAAAGTGCTCCAGTTTCCTTCTTCTGCATGTGGCTATCAAATTTCCCCAACACCATTTGTTGAAGAGACTATCTTTTTTCCCTGGATATTCTTTTGTGCTTTGTCAAAGATTAGTTGACCACAGAGTTGAGGGTCCATTACTGGGTTCTTGATTCTGTCTGATTGATCTATGTGTCTGTTTCTGTGCCAGTACCATACTGTCTTGATGATTGCATCTTTGAAATATAATTTGAAGTCTGGAATTGTGATGCCACCAGCTTCGGTTTTCTTTTTCAACATTCCTTTGGCTGTTTAGGGTCTTTTGTGGTTCCATACAAATTTTAAGATTGTTTGTTCCAGCTCTGTGAAAAATACTGATGGCATTTTGATAGGGATTGCATTGAATTTGTAGATTGCTTTGGGAAGTATAGACATTTTAACAATGTTTGCTGTTCCAATCCATGAGTAAGGGATGTTTTCCCATTGTTTTATGTCTTCCTCTATTTCTTTCATAAGTATTCCATAGTTTTTAGAATACCAATGGTTTATCTCTTGGGTTAGGTTCATTCCTAGGTAACTTATGGTTTTTGGTGCAATTGTAAATGGGATTGATTCCTTTTTTTCCCCCAAATATGTTTATTTTATTTTTTCAGTGTTACAAGATCTTTCTTCTGCTTCATTGTTAGTGTATAGAAATGCAACTGATCTGTGTGCATTGATTTTGTATCCTGCAACTTTGCTGAATTCCTCTATCAGTTCTAGCAACACTTCCACTTAGAAATATACTCAACATAATTGAAAACAGGAGCTCAGACAGATACTTACATGCCAATATTCATTGCAGAATTAGTCACAGTAGCGAAAAGACGGAAACAATCCATTGGTCCAAGTATCCATCAACAGATGAATGGATAAATAAAATGTTGTATGTACATACAAGGGAATATTTTTCATCCATAAAAAGTAATGAAGTTCTGACATTTGGTACACGATGAGTAAATCTTGAAAATGGTATGCAAAGTGAAATCAGCCAGACAATAGACAGACAAATATTTTATGATTTCACTGATATGCAGTACCTAAAATATGCAAATTCCTAGAGACAGAAAGTAGATTGGAGGTTATCAGGGGCTAGGGGCAGGATGAGATGTGGAATTACTGTTTGCTGGGTACAGAGTTTGTATATGGGTGACAAGAAAGTTTTGGAAATACGTTGTAGAATATTGTAACTATAATGAATGTCATTGAATTTTACACTGAAAAAGTGGTTGAAATGGAAAAATCTTTTTGAATATATTTTTACCACAATTAAAAATAGCAAAAAAAACCCAACAAAAATAAAAAACCCAAACCCAAACCAAAACCTTCCACATGCACAAAAGTAAATGATTAAAAATGTAGAAAAAAAAAAAAAGAGGCCAATATCTCTGATCTCTCCATGGAAGAAACCTTTGAATTGATAAATCCAATAAGGATTCAGAGAAAAAGAGAATATTAAGTTGTCTAAATATAAATTAAGACACCTTTAATTTCCTAAAGGACATGTAAACAAAGTGAAAATGCTGATAAAAAGACATCGGCAAATCTATCTCTTTTTTCCCAGTACCATTTGTTGAAGAGAGTTTTTTCCACTGGATATTTTTTCTTGCTTTGTCAAAGATTATTTGACCATAGAATTGCGGGTCCATATCTGGGCTCTCTACTCTGTTCCACTGGACACTTCTCCAAAGAAGATATACAAATGCCTAACAGACACATGAAAAAATGTTCATCATCTTCAGTCATCAGGGAGATTCAAATCAAAACCACACTGAGATACCACCTTACACCAGTTAGAATGGCCAAAATCAACAAGACAATAAACAACAAATGTTGGAGAGGATATGGAGAAAGGGGAACCCTCTTCCACTATTGGTAGGAATGCAAGTTGGTGCAGCCACTTTGGAAAACAGTGTGGATATTCCTCAAGAAATTAAAAATAAAGCTACCCTATGACCCTGCAATTGCACTACTCGGTGTTTACCCCAAAGAAGCAGATGCAGTACAAAGAAGGGCCACATGTACTCCAATGTTCATAGCAGCAATGGCCACAATCGCCCAACTGTGGAAAGAGCCAAGATGCCCTTCAACATAAGAATGAATAAAGAAGATATGGTCCATATATACAATGAAATATTATGCCTCCATCAGAAAGGATGAATATCCAATTTTTGTATCAGCATGGATGGGACTGGAAGAAATTATGAGTGAAATAAGTCAAGCGGAGAGAGTCAATTATCATATGGTTTCACTTACGTGTGGAGCATAAGGAAAAACATGGAGGGCATTGTGAGAAGGAAAGGAAGGGTGAATGGGGGGAAATCGGAAGGTGAGATGAACCATGAGAGACTGTGGACTCTGAGCAACAAACTGAAGGTTTTAGAGGGGAGGGAGTGGCAGGTTGGGCGAGCCTGGTTGTGGGTATTGAGAAGGGCACATATTGCATGGAGCACTGGGTGTGGTATATGAACAATGAATCTTGGAACACTGAAAAAAATAAAATTAAAAAAAAAGAAAAATCTGTCACTGATAAAAGGTTAATCCTTAAACTGTAGTGTCATATAACTTAATAAAAATCATACCACATCCTGGGGCACCGAGGTAGCTCAGTCAATTGAGGGTCCGATTTTGCTTTCAGTTCAGGTTATTATCTCATGGATTGTAAGATAGAGTCCCGCATGGAATACTGTGTTCAGTGGGGAGTCTGCTTGAGATTCTCTCCCTCTGCCCTTTCCCCCTCCAATAAATAAATCTTTTAAAAAAATCATACCACATCCCCAAATTCCTGGACAAATATGATAACCCATTAAAGAAAAATCACAGGTATATAAAAAATATTTTATACTATTCAGCCCCATTGGTAAATAAAATAAAAATTTTTGAAAATAAAAAATGAAAATAAATTGTCCTAATTATTATGAGAATATCCAGGACTGGGAAAGACTGCAGAATGATTTCTGAATACCTTTTGAATGTGTACCAAAGAATGTTCATAGAGTCAATTCACTTTTAGGAATCAAGGCTAAGAAATATTTTCCTAACTGGAAAAAAAACTTTATAAGCGATTATATTCATTTCAGCACTATTTAAAATTGTGAAACATTGGCAACAGGTTGAATATGAGGGAGTATTTTGGAAAACTCCAGTTCCTCATGTTCAGGGAAAAAAGCTGGAAATAAATTTGGATACCGCATAGGGTCACAATGAACTACAAAGTGTGCACAGAAATAACTCCAATATGATCAGAGTTGTTGCCTTTTGGTGGAAGCACTTTGGCTATTTTTTTCTCTGTTCTACTTTACTTCCCAAATTGTAATGAACTCTGTTACTTTATGATGAGGAAAAGAACTTCCCCAGTAGTATTGCATCATAAGGAGACTTAGTGCCACAGCTGGCTGTGTCTGCAAGGGGAATATTTATCTTCGTCCCCCAGTGGAGAATAAAGTCAAAACAATTGTCTTGCTAATTAAATTGAAAAAAATGCGGGGGGGGGGGAATGGAAATCATAGAACAGGAGAATCTAAAATTCTCTGTGTCAAGAGACCTGGCATTGAGTTTTTCCAGAATCACGTGTAGCAGTAATGACTGTTATTACTGTATCACTGCAGACTCAGTTGTTTGGTTGCAAATTGTGTGACCTTATTTACTTGGGTCCTCTATTTATGCAATAAATATCTGTTGAGCTCTTACTATGTGTCTTAGACTTTTTGCAGAGGGAAAAAGGAAAGTTTATTCACAACAGCTCCTGTATATTGAGGGCTTACATGCGTGCTGGGGGTGTCACAACTCTACCAAGTGGGCACCATGGGTCCCCTCTTTATAAAAGAGGGAACTAAAGGTCAGAGAAGGATTTACTCCCAGTCTCATGGCTATAGAACAGGGTACTTGGATTTTAACCATGCACTCTTTCAGATTTCACCAGCCAGATGTGTTTCCAAAGTAGTACCTGGTGATGGCATTCCACGTGGAAAAATAGATGCCTCACTCCGTAATTGATCTTGCTGAGGCTTAAGTCCCACACTTGGCTGCACTCTTTCCCCTCTTGCCTCTGCAGTACAAATATGCCAGCTCAACAAAACACCTAGATCCCCAAGAAGGGCACAGAATAGGCAGCTTCTCTTGAGATCCATGCTGGTCTGACAGGTTTGCTTTGGTGTCCAGATCCTATCGAGGTCTTGAACCCCTCCTGAGGGAGGGCTGTTGACAGAACGGTGTGTAAGGATAACATACTTGTCAGCGAAGTCACCCAAGGGTGAGGAGAGCTCTGCTGGCAGCCCAGTTTCTGTGGGATAAAGAGACACTCACCTTTGGTTGATGTGTACACAAAGCAATGCATAATCACACTGCAAATCACTGAAGTATTAAAACATTTTGGAGAAACTCAAACAACTCAGCCCTGAAGTGCCTCATCTTGTAAAATTTGCATGATGGGCCAGAAGAAAATACTTTCTACAGTTTCTTACAGCTCGAAGAGTTGATGATCTTGTTTGCATGAGGCTTGCAAAAACATTTATCATTTAATGTTAAGTGAAGGCCAAGGCCATAAAGCTGTATTTCCAGAATGGTCCTCAATAGATTAAAAACAAATTATATTTGCATAGGAAAAGGGCTGGAGGAGTATTCATACAAATATTTACTGTGTGATCATAGGAGATGTAAATTTTCTTCTTGTTTCTTCCATAGATCTGCATGAAGGGAAGATATCCAGGCACCCCTGAACTCTCATTCTTTCATTCAGTGAGTACAGACTGATTCCCAGGCACTGTCCAGGGTTCCAGGAACATAGTAGTGACAAGTAAGGCAAAGTCCCATTTTAGTAAGGGGACCCACAGCAAGCAAGCAGATAAATACAGAATGTATTCCAAGTAGTGATTAGTGTCATAAGGAAAAACAAATCACAAGACTGAGATAAACAAGCTCTAGCTTCTGAAGAGAAGTTGCTGATTAGAACCTTGTCCCTACTTCAGCAACTCTTAGTTACGGGTTCCTTGTGACAAAACTCCAAATTGATACAGTCAAAGAGTGTGTGGAGCTGACAACAAGTTGTGGCATCCAGCGCAAAAGAAAAATGGACTTTTTTAGGAGCAGAAAACTTAGTGTCTCCTTCCTGCTGGCCCACTGCCCATTCCACAATGGCTAGGTGAACCCTCAGTGACTGTAACTTCCATGATGCTGGGAGAGGCTAGATCAGCAGTGGGCAAGAGGCCCTACCAAGTGACCCACCTGATGAGTGTGGTACCTCCAGCCTGGGGTGAGATGATTGCCACTTTGCCTTGCCCTGAGACACCACGGGTGGAGCAACTAATCCTAACTTCCCTTTGCCCAGGCCCCAGCTCCTTCCGCTTGTTGAGACCAGGTCACTGCCACACACGGAGGATCACAGGAGCCAGAGGGCGGGGAGGGGAATGGGTAGCCAAGACCCCATTTGAAGAAGGTGAGGAGCTGGGGGTGAAGGACTATGTGTGGAAGGGGGTCCAAGCCCCTGGCACATGCCCCAGGTCCCATAAGACTTCACTTACAAACCACAAATCCAAAAGTAGTATCAAGCATTTGAAAACAGCAAACTCAGTGCCATAAACCCCAGACAGGAGTTCCTCTTACTGCTTCTAGCTCCAACTTGTGTCTGACCTAGCTTCAGGTTGCTGAGTGCCTGGTGAACAGTCCTGCCTGATCTGTCAGTTCTCAACTCGAGTAAACCGACATTGATCCCTAAACTAGCACCCTGTCCAGTTATACTTGTCTTGCCAATGTACCACCACTTCCCCAGGCCAGTTTTCAATTGGGGGGGTTATCTTTGTGTCATCGTTCAGCAGAGTGTTGTTGATAAGGACAGCCATTTATCAGTCTGTTGTCCAATCTCCTTCCTCCACTCACGCACGCGTGTATACACACACACATACACACCTCTTGCTCTGATTGGGTTGGTCCTGGCAGAATGGTACTTGTTTCCTTTTCTGAGTGTGGCCTGATGGAGGATGGGCCTGAAGACGCTTCTGATGAATCCCTTGCTCATGGTCACATACACTTCTCAAGAAACCATGTCTTTTGGGAAGGTAGTTACCTTTCTGTGGTTGCAGGAGAAACTCCACAGTCCTGCAATTAACTTCATTTATCCTTCCTTTGGGCTTTTAAAGTACATTCATTATCATTATATTGAAAATCACTATAAATTACTGTAAAATTCTATCTGCACTGTTGTGAAAGGAGATCAGGAAGGCAGTTTGAAATGTAAGTCTGTCATCTGCACGTACTCTTTTCCTTCTTCACCTTCTCTTTTTTCTTATAATAATTTTCTATGGGATTTGACTTGAGTCATTTTTTTGGTCCTCATTTTTATATTAAATTAGATTTCTGGAACTTTTAGAAGGAGGTATGATTTAGAGTCGCTTTTCTAAAACGGTTCCAGAAAGCCTCTTCTATGGTTGGTGGCTGGTATTAACGAACCGGACAGGTGACTTTCGGAGAACTTTGGGGTCTGTGTGTCTCCCACACTTTCTTGGACCTTCCCTTTCCTTTGTCTCTCCCATAACCATCCTGTGCAGGTGGGATCCCCTCCTCTACAGTCTACTCTCAGGTTTTCCCTAAGGGGGTGTGGGGGGTTGGTTTTGAGAGTGTGCTGGTCCCATCTACTCCAGCCCCTGAGAACATCAACTAAGCTTTGTGGAGAATGCAAGCACCTCTGAGTTCAGCTGGTGGTTTGAGGGAGTACCTTCGTCTTAGGGCTCTAGTTGCCCCTTCACTTCCTGCTGCTTCCTCATGAGCAGAAGCTGGTACCATGCAGCTCCTGATGCAGCTGGAGGGTTTGTTTCCATCCACTGGTGTGTGAGGTTCATGGAATTGGGTTTCTCTATTCTAGTTGCTCTGTGTATTTTGATGGTGGTGATTGAAGGGATTAAAGGGTCATGTCACCCTTGGCACCATCCTCCTGTGCCCTCTCTTTAAACTCTTGTAATCTCAGCCACCTCAAATAAGAAAGGCTATGAGACATTGCAACTTTGCAGAGACACTTTTATCATATACTATAAATGGCAAAAAGGTTGACTCTCCCTTGCTCGCCTGGTCTACGGTGTGGGCCAGGGCAAGGCTTTGAACCCCTCTGAGCCTTGGTTTCTTTGTGAGGAAGGAGATCACCCCTACTACATCACAGGATGGATGTGAAAATGAAATGAGTCATTGTAGGAGAAATCACATTTCAAATGGTATAATTCACAATGTAAGGCGTTGTTATGATTATTACTGGGAAGAGTCATCAGTCTGGGTACCTATCCATGCTGAAAACGTAACTCCAGTAATAGGGGTGATCTTTGTGAATATATCAGCCACTCTCTTCTTTGGGACATCCTTCCAATCCTGTGTCAGGATGGGTTAGAACCATTACAGACCTGTACCCCTGAAACAAATAATACATTATATATTAATAAGAAAAAAGAACCATTACAAATATGCCAATACAAAGAGTCAATGTTCAACTTTTGTCAGATCAAGGAAGATAGTTTAGTTCCTGACTCTAATATCGAAAGCTTTGGCAGCAAGAGTCAGGGTGGCTGAGCCAATAATAGGAGACCTCTTGACTATTAGAGAGTTAGGGGAAGACCATGAATTCCCTAGGGGCTGACACTGGCAGAGGACACCTGCAAGGCTCCCAGAGGTGGCCACCATGAGCCATACCTCAGCTATACCAGCTGGCCCACATGTGGCCCCTCTGTCACACCACGTAAGGATAGATAGGAGTTGAGGGGGACCTATCTGATTATCCCTGCCCCAGGTGACATCTTGAGAAGAAGGCAAGGAAAGCAACAGGGAGCCCAAGTTTGGACCCTACTGAGTATTTCACCAATAAAGATTCTTTTAAATAGAAAGTGATTATAATAACGTGGAGTGTATATGGAATACCAACACACCAGCAGAGGAGACTTCCATATATATTCTTTCCCCACTTAGTGCTTCTTATGATTTTAATAATTTACATTCATGTTTAAGATTATTTACAAGTATTTCTTTAGTGTATGGTTAACTTCACAGGGGCAGGTGTGGTGGTGGTAAAACATGACCACAGATTTTTAAACCCCTCCCACGAAGAGGTAGGGTCTGTGTATTCTTCCCTGGAACCTAGATGGGCTTGTGACTCACTTGTAATCTACAGACTGTGTGGAAGTGATGTCCTGGGAATTCTGAGGTGAAGTCCTGACAAGCTATCCAGCCTCCAACCTGTACATTGGACCCAAGTCTTTTTTTTTAATGGTTTTTTTAAGATTTTATTTATTTGAAAGAGAGAGAGTAATAGCGAGAAAGAGAAAGAGAGCACGAGCAGGGGGGAGAGGGAGAAGCAGGCTTCCTGCTGAGCAGGGAACCCAATGCAGGACTCAATACCAGGACCCCAGGATCACAACCTGAACTGAAGGCAGATGTTTAACCGAGTGAGTCACCACAGTGCCCCATCTGGAACACCCAAGTCTTTTTTTTTTAAAGATTTTATTTATTTATTTATTTATTTATTTATTTATTTATTTATTTATTTGACAGAGAGGGCAAGAAATCACAAGTAGGCAGAGAGGCAGGCGGAGAGAGAGGGGGAAGCAGGCTCCTTGTTGAGCAGAGAGCCTGATGTGGGACTTGATCCCAGGACCCTGAGACCATGACCTGAGCCGAAGGCAGAGACTTTAACCCACTGAGCCACCCAGGCATCCCTGGAACACTCAAGTCTTGAGCAGTGTGTAGGAAGTCTGGACCTCCTAAAATCACCATGCTGTGAGGAAGCCTGAGCCACAAGGAGAGGCCTTCTGTGGGCCTTCCTGTCAGTTGCTTTGTTCTTGGGGTCATCCCAGCCTGGGTACCACACTCAGGAATAACTACATGCCCGGAAGATTCTAGTCATTCAGATCTTCCCAGGGGAAGCCTCAGATGTGGAGGGGCAGACACAGGCTACCTTTCTGTCCAGATTCCAGACACACAGAACCCCTGAGAAGAATTTGTGGGTCAATAATGGATATTGTTTCACACCACTAAGTTGTGAGTGGTTGTTACTCAGCAACAAATAACAGAACAGCAGCGTTGGAGGCATTCTTTCCAGGGGGCTCTCAATCCCACAGGAAGAGATGTGCGATGTGTAACTGGGAATTTGGACCAATCTGCTTTCATCCAACGTTGAAACACCTGAGCTGCTTTACCTAATGGGGGTCCATTATTGCTTAGATGCTGCCTTCAGTTTGAAAGCATGTGTCAAAGTAAAACTGCCACAGTGTGACATTGTAGATGATTTCTGATTACCTTACTAAGAGGTCATTTTTTTTTATTTAAAAAAATACAGGCTTTGGTAAACAAACTCAAAGCAGACACACACACACACACACACACACACACACACACACATTTTGTTCCCTTAGTGCCCATGCACTGCTTGGAAGAATGAAGAGCTAGATAAGACAGAGAGTGGTGGGCAGCAAAGCAAAGTTTATTCAAAGTATAAAGCTCCCAGAGAGGGAGGTGACCCGAGAGGGTTGTCGGTTTCGTGTTCAAATCTAGGGGTTTTTGTAAGCTCCTTCAAGGAACTATCATAAGCATCCTGTGAGTGGGCCCTCTGTGGACTGGCTGCTCAGGTGTGCCAATCAAGGCTTTGATCATGCACCTGTCTGCCTATCGGGTTATTGTTCATGTGTTGATGGTCTTTTGGACTGACATATGGAGATTAATTGCCTCAATTTGTGATAGTGACCACTGTTTCATGGTTACTTGTTTCGTTTTAGGATGTTTTGCCAAAGTTACTACTTTAGAAGCTGCTTGACAGGATGCTATTGTGGTCTTGTTTAAGCTGTAGAGTAGGATTCTGGTGTGGTTTAGTCTTAGCTGTCCTGGCCCCCTGTTTTCTTGGTGGGGACCCTGGTCCTGACTACCTAAGTGTCCAATTAACTCCTAACAACTACAGTTAGGTGAGACAATAACCGAAATTTCTCAGTGAGAAAGTCTTCCAATCCAGAAACTTAGAGGAAAGAAACACTGTACTGAAAGCTGTCTAATGCAGCCCCTCTGCCTTGGTGCATCCAGACTCTGGGCGCCCTCATCCCTGCCACCCCCAGGTGGCATCCAGGTCCCGGTCGTGGGCTGCTGTTCTCATTTCCCTTCCCCCATATCGTCCTTCAGTTTGGAGAGGGATTCAGAGGGCACAGGGCGTGGGGAGACTTGGGTTGTCAGTAGGAGAATGGAATTGTATTATGGAAAGCGATAAGAGGGAGGGGGTCAAGGTCCAGAGGCAGGGCTGGGAGTCTTGGGCCCTGCCTGAGGAGAGCAACTGCTGGGATGTGAGGCTTGTGGTCAGTTGTGGGCCCTGTGGGGAGCAAGGCTGGTGGGTCAGATGGAAATGGGGGACCGGGCTTCAGAGGATGACAGGGGATGAGGGGGCCTAGGCTGCGAGTGATGACAGAACCAGGCCAACCTAACAACAACCCCACAAAGCAGGTGCTGAGAACAATTTCCTGGAACTGTCTTTGAAACCCCAGTGAGATTTGAGATTCTGGCGTTCAGAGAAATGTGATAAGCGATGAGCACAACCTCCCCCTCATCTCCTAAGCTGGGGCATTTTGGTAAGCGAGCCTGCAATTATGAATAGGAGTGTAATGTGTCTGTTAGGGACCTGCTTTTCATTCAAAGCCTGCATTTTTAGGCAGCTCAGAGCACTTCTGCCTGAGAGGCACCCTCCTCAGCCTCCCCATTCCAGTTGCTGGAGTGGGAAGAAAGGCATCTCCAGGTAGGAACAGTTGTCCTGACATTATGGAGCTCGTGCCTTGCCAGCGCTTTCTCCACACAAGGTGAGTGGGCATGGGTAGTTTGGCAGCCATTTTATTTTATTTTATTTTATTTTATTTTATTTTATTTTCTCCCCAAATATGTTTATTTTTTCAGTGTTACAAGATTGATTGCTCATGCACCACACCCAGTGCTCCATGCAATACGCGCCCTTCTCAATACCCACCACAGGCTCACCCACCCCCACACACCCTCCCCTCCAAAACCCTCAGTTTGTTGCTCAGAGTCCACAGTCTCTCCTGGTTCATTGCCCACTCCGATTTCCCCCCATTCACCCTTCCCTTCCTTCTCACGATGCCCTCCATGATTTTCTTTATACTCCACACATAAGAGAGACCATAAGATAATTGACTCTCTCCGCTTGACTTATTTCACTCCGCATAATCTCTTCTAGTCCTGTCCATGTTGCTACAAAAGTTGGATATTCATCCTTTCTGATGGAGGCATAATATTCCATTGTATAGATGTACCACATCTTCCTTATCCACTCATCTGTTGAAGGCACTTTGGTTCTTTCCAGTTTGGTGATTGTGGCCATTGCTGCTATGAATATTAGGTACATGTGCCCCTTCTTTGTACTTGGCAGCCATTTTAAAGGGGATGTCTGCTCAATTGGTTTCCTGTCCACCCGGAGCAAAAGCTTTTGGGATTTTCTCCATCAGTGTTCTCTTTGGTAGCCTTTTCCATTAAAATGCAGCCTGAAGTCGGATGCAAACTTCCCTCTCCTGACCTTTTCCAGTGTCATTTTCAATGTGGCTGGATTCAGGCATGTATACCCAAAACAGAGTCATATTCATGAAAATAGTATTTCTTGACAGTAATAAGGAAGATAATAAAAGTTAATATTTTTTGACTGTCCTCCATGTGCCTAAATCCTGATTTAATCCTTAAAATACACTAATGAGGTGGATGCTATTGTAACCCATTTTACAGATAAGAACACTGAGGCACAGAGAGGTTAAGCGCTTTTTCCCAAGGCCACACAACTAGTAAGTGGCAGAGCAAGATTTGATTCCAGACAAACTCATAAAATTGTATACATTAAATAAATGCAAGTTTTGATTTTGGGGGGCATATCAATTGTACCTCAATATAACCTGTAAAAAGAAAAAAAAAAGATTGGAGCCCCGGGAGTGTGGTTCTAACATTCACGCTCTAGTCAAACATCAGTGTTGCCCCACAACACCATCCGGCTGTGCTCATCATTTGGATTTTGAACTCGTATTGCAAAAAAGTTAATTTCATTCACTTACAAAGACTCTCCTCCACTTCACCCTTGATTAAATTGACTGCCTTTCCTGGAGTATACTATGTTTCAGGAAGATGAGGCTCATTCTCAAGACAGTACTTCAAGTGTTGTTTTTTCAGCAAAGACATTCCAAGACCATCACTGGCTTCTATTTCTCTAGGTGCAAAATGAGCAGAAAGGCAATATTCGAAAGAATTGCCATAGCCAGAGACTTCCAATATTTACGTGTGTTTCTCGAACAAAAAGAAGGTACATCCTGGTTAGGATAGTGGTTACATGACTATGCATTTTGTCAAGACTCACTCAACCATATACCAAAGACAGCGGAATTTTACCAAATGTAAGTCAAAACATTTTAAAAGTTAAAATGAGAAGGTATATGTATTTGTACCAGTAATTCAAAAGGAGAAGAGGAATGGTCAGAGTCCTCTTAGAAGAATCAGGCTAAAAAATAATATGAATGTCCTCTTCAGTAGTTCATACAAAACAATGACAATGCAAATTCTTCTTGTATCCTGAGAGATCATGACATTCTCCATTTCTCACCTGCTGAAGGGGTGAGCGTCCCTGAGTTATCTAATCTAGTAGCTCTAGACCTGCCCAGCACTCCACACTTCAGCTTTTGTTCCCCTAGGAAAAATCGAGGAGAAGTAGAACTGGAATTGTACTGGTAACATCTGGAGCTGTTTGGAATTCAAGTGTTTAGTGTATTCCCGTGTCATCTCAGATGAATATTTTTAAGCCACTTGTAGTTTGGTTTCAAAGAAAATGACATGTACAGTTAGCGACATGCCTCTGAGGCTTTGGAAACTGCACGGGGAAAAGACACATTTATCTGTGGCTGTGATTACAAAATCTGTGGACTTGACCCTTGTCAGTGAGGGTCCTAAGTGGCCCTCAGAGCACATGTGGGGTGGAATCTGTTCAAGTCACTTGCTGGCAACCCTGGCCTCAGTTTTCACTTTGAGCAGTGGGAGAAATGGGATTATAAGGAGAAACTTCTGACTACAAACTGATATGCAGACATTGTCAAAGAATGTGAAGATAAGCTAATTCTTTTTTTTTTTTTTAGTTTTTCATCTTTTTTAATATAATTTTTTTTTAATTTTTTATTAACATATAATGTATTATTTACCCCAGGGTACAGGTCTGTGAATCATCAGGCTTACACATTTCACAGCATTTGCCATAGCACATAACCTCCCCAATGTCCATATCCCTATCCACCCCCCCACCTCCCAGCAACCCTTAGTTTGTTTCGTGAGTTTAGGAGTCTCTTATGGTTTGTCTCCTTCCCCATCCCA
>JAPYYJ010001203.1:0-14507 GCA_028533885.1 Nasua narica | reverse complement strand
CTCCTTTCCTTCATTTGTACTAATTAGGCTACATTTTGTTTGGCACATTAGCTTGCATTGTGTCACCAAGGTAAAACAGCTTCAATAAAGCCTAGCTATGCAACATTGCTACTGAGATTGTTATCAATTATAAATTTATCCTCAAAAGTGAATTTAAATAAAGGGTAAATAACTAAGTAGAAGGACATATATTTCAGATGTTTTACAAATGTATCCTCAAAATGCTTTTAAGTAAAAAGTAAACTTTGTAAAAGGCCATATGTTTCAAATATTAAAATTTTTAAGAATTAATTCAATTTTCATATTTTTATTTACTTTTTTAAAAAAATTTCCATGAACTTTGTGGTAAAATAGGCAATCCACATTTCTTGAATGTGTAAAATTTACTGTACCCTTAAAGACTCTATTGTATTACTTTTTTCATTCTCATATTTCTTGCTGTTAGGTGCTGTTAGTCCCAACATCATCAGAAGCTATAATAAAGTTGGATATGACCACTGCTATCTGGTGGCAGATTGTTTCAAAAATTGTAAGAGACTGCCATCCAGTAAGTTCATTTGTTCTATAATTTTTGCAAGTCGATTGTGCTGATGGATTTGTGACCATATGTAGAGACTCCACCCAAGGAGCAGAAGGAGATTTGCTTCCAACAAAGATGTTGAAACTTACTAAGCATGTCTCCTCTGCCTGAAGTAGTTGTTCTGGTAATTACAAAGGGTAAGAGAAGATTCCAATTCCATTATCTGTTGCTATCAAGATGTTACTCATGTCCTGAGAGACTATCAAACTATTGTTGGGAAATGGCCATTCAGTAAGAACAGATAGTGACAATAGGCACAAGGGAATATGGACAACTTCTAGGTTTCAGATAAATAGAAGCCTGAGCTTAGCTTTGAAAAGAACTTAAGGGAGCAATTACTCAACAAGGGAGGTAAAGCATATTCAATGGATTCATGAATAAAGAAGCAACAATAGAATATGGCTTAGTATGAGTTTACTGCCATCTCTAAACAGGAAAGCCCTCAGACTTAAGCTGCCATTAAAAAACCCCAATAACAAGTTTTAAATTGAGAAGCAAGCTAAGTGACCTTGTGGATTAAAAAAAAAAACAGTTGATAAAAATTCCCCAAGCCCTCAAATTTCATTTTTTCAGGAAACATTCACTAGAAATGTTATTTAAATTTGCTACCTGCTCTACCACACAGGGTAAACACCTTTTACTTTATGTCTATCTTTCCCTTTATGACACTACTCTTTGAAATTATCTTGTTTATATAAATATTTTTTTCTTCCTCCACTAAAATGTTAGCTCAGTAAGAACAGGCACCTTGTCTCTTTTATTTACTCAGTATTGACTTGGATTGGAAAAACACATACTCAAAGTAGGTTCCCAATAAATAACTGTCAAATAAATGAATGAATGAACCAATGAAAGTAGCTATATATCTGCAAAAATCTGTACAATTTGATGAAGTAATGAATGAATCATAACTTTATTATCAGAATTCTAGTGTGTTCCAAAGTTCATTTAGTTTAAAATTAAAGCATAATAGGATTTTAAATAATATCTTGGCCAACAGATATTTAAGTAAATTTAAAGCGAGTAATAGAAAATTCTTCACATTTCAATCAGAGAGTTTTTTTACAAAGAAAATTTTTTTTGTGTGAGAAGTGTTGAGTATATTCATTATACTAGTTTCTTCCCTCAGAATTCAATAATTAAACACTACATATGCTGGCTCAGAGATGTAATTGCAATACTGCCATAACTTGGAAAATGTTATAAATCAGGGTTCTACGTGTTTTTATCCTAGATCTCATCCTTATTTTAATACTACCTATAATCTAATGTTTCCTTCCTTTCTTCTCTCCTTCATTCCTTGGTTCCTTCATTCATTTGTTCATTCCTTCCTACTCTTTCCTGTTGTTTCCTCTTCCTCCTCCTCCTTCTTCTCTTTCTCTCTCTTCTTTTCTTTTTTGTTGATTATGGACTGGTCTGGAGCTTAAGGTTTCTAAATGACTTTTCAGTCTTGCTGAATATCACCTTATATGGTCCATTGTGTCACCCGAAGGGCCAGAATCTTTTTGGGATTCTAATTCAGTCATCTTACATATCTATTAATCTATGACTTTTTCTGTGTCCTAAAAATTGATGTTGATATTATCCAAGTTACTGACTACATTTGTAAGTAGAATTATAAAGGTGAAAGAGCCAAGTATTATGATAAATTTCCCTCTAGTTTTAAATCAACACATAATTTCATACATATTTTCAGGAACACATTATATATGACATGAGAATTATGCAAATAGATATAACACATTAGGCTCCAATTGCATAAACTAAAACATAGCAAACATTTTCTGAACTCATTCAGACTCAGTTACTCTGTTAGTGATGAAAACCTTTACTCTTGCTGTAATAGCTTATAATGAAAGCCAACAGCCAGCAGCTCCTACAGCTATCCACCTGCTACCCTGGCATCAAGGAAAGTGCATCTACGTAATTCAGCTTCTCTTATGCTCGAAGTCTGTTTTCTGCTACACAGAAAATCCAAGTCACATCCCCAGGCAGTTCACAACTTTGACCTATGCTTGGAGGGGCTAAGTGCGTGAATGGAGCTGAAAAGAACTTTCTTCTCCGTATCGTCATCCTAGACCATCCAAGATAGTGCCTGACCGGTTGTTCCAAATCTGCACCTGACAGCTGTCAACTCACATAGCTACATCCTGTTCACAGCTTGCTACCTTCATTCATCCTCTCATAACCCTCTTGCCTGTGTCACACAGGAGTCAACTGGAGGAAAAGTGAGAGTTGGAGGAAAGAGAGATGGGGGCAGAATAATTCTTTATAAAAATAACAGTTGCAGGTGGCAGAGAAAGTGTAAGCCTTGGATTGCAAGGAGACTCCAAAAGATTGTAAAGTGGTTGAGTAGGAAGGTTGTTGAAAATTTCTCCATTAATTTTTACAAGATTTATAAACACCTTTGTGGCTGTTTTTGTTGTTGCTTATGTATCTTTTTTTGTGTGGCTTGATTTTTTATGTGCATGGAGCACCGGGTGTGGTGCATGAACAATGAATCCTGGGACACTGAAAACATAAAATAAAAGTTTAATTGCTTGTAAAAAAAAAAGTTATCCATTTTTTTCCAATCTGTGTATTCTATTCCTTTAGGCCAAGATGCCAGAATATGAAACCAAAGCCTTCTTAGTATTGGCACATGCTGTCGGCATATATGGCAAGTTCTCGTTTATGTATGAAGTTTGTCTCTGGTTACAAGTATTCATGAGGAAAATATCTTTCCTATTTCAATGTATTTGAGTCTTTACAAAAGCTATTTTATTTTATTTTTTATTAACATATAATGTATTATTTCCTTCAGGGGTACAGGTCAATGAATCATCAGTCTTACACAATTCATAATGCTCACCATAGCACATACTCTCCCCAAAGTCCATAATCCAGACACCCTATCCCTCTCCTGCCACCCCCAGTAACCCTCAGTTTGTTTCCTGAGATTAAGAGCTATTTTATTGATAATTTTTCTTTGTTTGCAGTGAGAAAATTGAATCAGCTCAACTTCCAACTGCTATTACTGAAAACACCATAAGTTGAAAGCTGACTATTTTATCTATATCCCTAAGACTTACATATTCAAATTTGCAGAAAATCCCTCCATGCCTTTGACCACAGACTCTCATCGTTTTAGTCAGAGCACACTATCAACCACGGAATGGCATCTCTTTCATTGATATAAACTTTTTCACCATACCTTGGAAAAATCTATATATCTGGTCTGCCCAAGTCTTTCTCTGGCCATTAAAAATTGTAGAAATTCTAGAATGATGAGTTTTACTGAAGACCTCCACCTGTTCTCCTTGTTCAAGAATTAACTCTTTCTTTAGAAAGTAGTAAACCACATGATTATTTACCCTTTCTGCTAAATAAAATAATCAGTAAGGAAAATTAAGAAGTTGCTTGTTTAAAATGAAAATAAGTATTAAAAATATTAAAAATGCTCTTTTAAGATGATTTACCTTTCCATTTCAGTTTTTTTCATGCTGTGGACTTGAGCCCCTAGATCTTGATCTTGGCTCTAGAATTTGATTCTACTTTGTCTCTTCAAGTTTGCTTATTGTTGAATATTCCTCCTGTAAGTCGGATCTACTTTATACTGTTAACTTTACAAACACTCTTCATTGGCACTTTCTGGACCCAAGGACATACCTGATTGATTAATATAGTCTTAATGTCAACAAAATAAATTTAAAAAGCACTTTCATAGTGTCATCCAGATTGCTAATTTTAATGAATTACCTTTAAATTTATTTAATTTGAAATTAGCTTCTGTAATTTTTTCAGTGTCATTCATATTATTAGTTTTCAGAATCCATGTTCATATGTTTAAGAGGTTTTGTTCAAGAGTAAACTGCATCATTTCAACTCCTGGTTCCAATATTTATTATCTCTGACATCAGCAAGTTACTTTGCTTTTTTGTGCTCCTATTTTCTCATTTGTAAGAGAATGACATTACTACCTAACTCATACCATTATTTTCAGAGTTACGTATGTGTATGTAATCCTTACAAATTGAAGGAAAAATAGATGTACACGGGTAAGCACTAAAATTTTAGTTCTTATTGTGATTGTGATTTTAATGTAAATTTACTGTAATTTTGCTTTTACTATATACTGAATAGTCATGCAAGAGTATGCTTTCATGAATGTGTGCTCCCCACTTACTATATTAATAATTATGTTCACATTATAATTAATAATATATGTTCTACATTTTCTTTAAAATATCTTACTAAACAATAGTATCTCCTGACCTAATTATCAAATATGAATGAGTAATTTCAATTCAGTTCTGGTACAGATTGTTAACTACTAGATTTTTCTTATTTTCACTTTAGAACACTTACCAATTTATTAAATGTCATGTGTATTTTCCTAGATATTAATCATGAAAAAAGATCTTTAAAACTCTAGATTCATTTTACCTAAGGGACAATTTCTTGATAATAATACTAAGATGAGACTCAATTTTAAAGCCATTAATTGTCATTATCTTACTTAAGTGCCTTCTATATTTAATCTTGATATGTTGAAGTAATACAACTTGCAGAAAAATAAACAATAGAGATGTAAATGGAGAAAAAATTGTATGCATTTTGAGTATTGACACAAGCTAAGAGAACCAGGGAGGAAGAACAAATGCACATCCTCAGTTTCACTAAGCAGTGTGGGTCAATTTGTGTATAGCCCTCAATAGAGTCAGTGTTGCTGACCAGGTTGACAAATCTCAAAACAAATATGAACATATGTATGTTGTAATTTTGTAAACACAAACCCATCTTGAAAGCAGTATTTTTGTCAAATAAAAGCTCTCTTAGAAATGGCTTTCCACTGAAAACAGAGCTGGAACGTTTTTTTCCCCAAGGGCAATTATTGTCTGAAAATAAAAATCACTGCTTATTAGATTCATCTGAAACATTATTATAAGATTTTTACTGTGCTGTTTTAAAGGAAGCTTTAGAAACTTAATAAATGAAATATAAAACAACAAAACAAATTACCATTTTTCAGTGATAGTATACTTTTAAGCCATATAGCAAGCTGCAGCCTTATTGATCATTTTGGATTTTGATAATTGTGTAATAAACAACATAAAAAAATTCATAATTTATCATTCTCCATTCTTAGAGTCTAAAAGTATATAAAATCTACCAGCAACTGTTGCTGCCTCTATATAATGTAAAAATGATGCTTATGGATAAATTTTGGTATGATCTATTTTCAAAGGTCAGAATAGCCAATCATTTTAAACTATTAACTTCAAATTTATCTTTTAAAAATTGTTCATAGCATTAAAATTTGTAGTGCAGTACAGGCAATTTGCATTAAAAGCATATTACTAAGAATTAAGACTTTGAAATAGGGAAATATAGACTCCATTAATTAAAGAATGTATATCTAACAGCACATCCTCAAAAACATCTAGAAATCCTGGAAAAACTTGAATTTATTAAGAATACAACTAGAGAGTATTGGAACACAGGAATTACGGGAGTATTTTAATGTCTCGAACCAAAAAGGAATCATTTGCTGTTTTAAAATAACGAAAACAATTTTACAGTGCTTGAAGAATTGATATTTTTTTTAAAGATTGATTTAGCTATTTGAGAGAGTGAAAGAGTGTGGAGAGGAGGGGCAGAGGGACAGAGAGAGAGAATCTCAAGCAGACTCCCCGCTAAGCACAGACCCTGACTCAGAACTTGATCTCAGAACTCCGAGATCATAACCTGAGCTGATATCAAAAGTCAGATGCTTAACCAGTTGAGACATTCAGACACCCAAAGAATTGATATTTTTGACAGAATAATTTCCTAAAGAAAAGCAACTTATCACAGAAATTTACTTAACAGAAACAAGTTTCAAAAGAAATTCTGTAACAATAGATTTTCATATCATTCTATCATTTACCTTTATGGAAAAAAAAAGATATCCAAGTTTCTTAATCATAGCACTAATTTTTACATTTGTTTAAATGGCAATGAGTAATAGATTTCTATATATAAATATAGAGAAAAATCAGTATAAAAAATTACATTGTCTACATCCTTTAGTATCACTATATTTTTTGGTCATCTCAGTGAGTCAACCAAATGGTAAAATTCTACCATTTATTATGGTAACAACTAACTGTTCTATGCAGTCTGCCATTCAACATCTAGACGTATATGATGCAACTTCCCTATCACTTGTTTTGTAATAATCATGTTTTCTCTTCAAATCTTTTCCAAGGCAACCCATATTTAATTGTGTAAATGATACAGAAGCTAAGCTAAACACCTTAAAATAAATTTGTTCACTATCAGGTCACTGTGGATAATTTGAATTAAATGTTCTTTAAAATAAATTAATTGTATGAATTTTTCTAATAAAAACTGCACTACCTATTTTATTTGAATTTTATACATGTGGTATTATCATAACCTAGAGAAAAACTAATAGAGTGGTCCATAATTTTTGGTTATTTTAGTGTAGATAATCCCATTTTATTTATTTATTTGTTTGTTTGTTTATTTATTTATTTATTTTTATTTTGAAAGATTTTACTTATTTGTTGAAACAGAGAGAGAGAGTACAAGCAGGGGGAGCAGCAGGCAGAGGGAGAGGGAGAAGCAGACTCCCTGTTGAGCAGAGAACCCTCCCTGGGATCATGATCTGAGACAAAGGCAGATGCTTAACCAACTGAAGCACCCAAGTACCGCTAGATAATGCCATTTTAAAGCCATATTAATGGAGGTCATTGGATATTTGACACTGTATTTATGTGTGTGTATGTGTGTGTGCATGAATTGCAGATTAGAAAACACAACTAAAATCAGAGAAGAGTATATTATAAAAATTCTTATTAAAAATGGAAGTAATTGAAATAAGAATACAGGCATGGCATAAAAATATTTGTTGAGGAAAAAAACAGAAAATTTATGTCCTTGAATTTTTTTTTAAAGATTTTATTTATTTATTAGAGAGAGAGAGACTGAGAATGAGAGGGGAGAAGGTCAGAGGGAGAAGCAGACCTCCCGCAGAGCCGGGAGTCCGATATGGGACTCGATCCCGACACTCCGGGATCATGACCTGAGCCGAAGGCAGTCGCTTAACCAACTGAGCCACCCAGGCGCCCCATGTCCTTGAATTTTTTATGTTATATTTTTAGAGAGCTTTTATAAAACTTAACATTAAGTCATTCACAGAGGTGCCTGTAAACTGAAATGCTATTCTTTTTTATTTGTTTAATTGAAATAACTTAACTAAAAAAAAAAAAAAAGATTCCTGAATGTCTATTTCATTCACACATTTTTATTTTCTAAACTGTTCAATGAAACGAAAGAAAAAATACTTTGACAAAATTTTGTTATCCTCCTATCTCATGTTAAATACAAATAATGAATACCCAATGTGTTAGAATTATTACAACCAAAACCTATTTGAGATAATATAAGGCTATTAAAATAATTAGATATATGAACATATAGTAACATGAAGGTAAAACAAATATATGTATGTGTGTGTTTGTAATCTGCAAGTTACTTAGTATTCTCTAAATTCTGACCTTTTTTAAAAAGCATGTTTAAAAAATTTGTAGTACACATGTTTTATATGTGTATGAGTCCTAGGAATTATAGGTATGGAAAAGAGTCAAACTTTAATTCTGTTTAGGATTAAAGAAAAAACAATGGTGAGGGTGAGTCAGAAGAACCAGACTGAAGGTGAGAATATTAACTTTTATTCACTATTTTGCTTATTTATCTTATCAAAACTATCTTCCATTGCTCATACAACTAATAATGACAAATAAATTACTAATAATATCAAAAGATAATTTGGTAAAAATTCATATAAAGCTATTTTATACCATTTTATTTCTTTAAAAACGACTGAAAATAGGGGAACTTTGGTGGCTCAGTTAAGTTTCCAACACTTGATTTTGGCTCGGTCATGATCTCAGAGTCATGAGATAGAGCCCCTTGTTGGGTTCCATGTTCTTCAGGGCGTCTTCCTGAGATTCTCGCTAACCCTCTCCCTCTGCCCTTCCCCCACCACTCTCTCTGTATCTGTCTCTCCAAAATAAAATAAATATCAATTTTTGAAAAAAAAATATTATTAAAAGAAATAAAACTTGTTAGAAATACTAACTACAACTTAAAAATGAAATGACCCTTACTAAAAGAATCTTCTAAAATCCAGAAGTTCAGACCAAATTTTATGTGAAAGCTGAGAAATGATAAAAGCTTCCTCAAAATTTGATTTTTAGGTGAATAATCTAGGGAACAGAAAAAAACTAAAGATTTTTTTTATTATAAAGATTTTTATTTATTTACTTCACAGAGAGAGAGAGATCACAAGTAGGCAGAGAGGCAGGCAGAGAGAGAGGGGGAAGCAGGCTCCCTGCTGAGCAAGGAGCCCAATGTGGGGCTCCATCCCAAGACCCTGAGATCATGACCTGAGCTGAAGGCAGAGGCTTTAACCCACTGAGCCACTTGGATGTCCCAAGATTGTTCTTATAAAGATGCAAAAAAGCACATGGCAGAATTGTAATTGCAAATCTAGAGGACTCTCTATTGTCCAAATAGAAAACATTCCAAGTATCTTGTAGTTTCTCTGACAGAAGTATAAAAGGAAAAGAGAGCATTGACCACAACACAACACTGAGGATTTAGACTGAAGGTTTTTTTCTATGAACCACATTGACCTAATAAATGAGGAAATATGAGTGAAGATGGTCCATCTGGAACAGAAGATGTAATGGATGGATTCATTAGTGGGTAAGGCAACAAATTAAAACTGACAAAGTTTCATATTACCTCTGGTTTCTTCATAACCACCATACATTAATTACTTTGATAGGCACTTACGTATTTAACATGTAAACACCACAGAAGAGCTTAGTCTGTTTGCTGAACTTTGATGTACAGGTAAGAACCCTACTCTCAACCAGATGGAAAAACATCTCATAGCACATCCAGTTCAGAAAACTGGGAAGCGAGTTTTATAAAATTTTGAGGGCGGACAAGTATAACATGTGACATTGGTGTCTGGTCAAGTAATTGTCCAATTTAATAGGTCATAAGAGCAACTGATAGAAATCTTTAAATCAAGTAAGAATTTAGGAAATATATATAGACCTTGAGTGAATTTTGAGTTAAAAAAGTTTATTAATGACAAAATCTAGCAAAATAAGAGAGGAATTACAACAAAGCATATGGGAATGGGAGATCTTATTAAATTAACTGGTATGGCATTTAAGACATTTAAAAATTAAAGATAGGGGAGCCTGGGTGGCTCAGTGGGTTAAAGCCTCTACCTCCGGCTCACGTCATGATCTCAGGGTCCTGATAATGAGACCAGCACCAGGCTCTGCTCAGCGGGGAGCTGCTTCCCACTGTCTGCCTGCATCTCTACCTACTTGTGATCTCTCTGTCTCTCTCTCTGTCAAATAAATAAATAAAATCTTTTTTAAAATTTTTAAAAATTAAAATATTAAAAATAAATAAAAACTAAAGATAGAAAATAATCATCAGGCTGTGATATGTAATATAATAGCATTGACAGCATAAATAATAAAATATTAAGTTAAAAGATATAAAATAGATATAAACTGCTTTTTATACTTAAGCAGGAATATGATAATAATAATATTAAGCAAAAATGATAATAAACACAGCAAAAATAATTCTAACCTTTTAAGTGTTTAAGTGTTTTAAGTGTTTCCCTAAGTGTTTCATTTTTATATTTGGGACTTACTGATATACAGTAATAATTATCAAATTTAAGTGGACATCCTAATATTTTTGGCAGTCTTATTTGGAGTGGTGTATTTGCTGGGAATTCAAGGAAATATAACAGCATAAAAGATGATTCTGATATGGATGCTGTTTGGGACAAAAAAAAAGCTGTTAACATTTTTAGGAGAATTGGGGAAATGAGAGTATGGAATAGGTATTGAAAAATGAAAAACTATTGACATGGAAAAGTTACTGTTAACTAAAAAATTCTAGGCTATATTATGTAAAGTGTGATATCAATTTTGTAAATTATAAATCTGTGTTTATATAAATACAGAAAAGGATCCTGAAAAATATAGTTTTAACAGTAATTCTCTCTGAGGCATAGGAAATGTGATCAATCATTTTGTTTTTATTCTTTCCTATTTTTTCTCTGCTTTTATAGTGTGTCTATATATATGTGTATATATACACATATATATAAAATGAATTTTCTGTTCTCTATTTAAACTATTACATAATAAAAATAACATGGAGATATATGGCTAGTGTTTTCTGCCCAATTTTCTTTTGAACTTAAAATTTTCTAAAATATAAAATGTGTTAAAGACAATATATAAACTAGTATGTAAGTAATTTCTGATTTTATGTTCTCATCACAGCTCATTTTTTAAAAATATGAATGAATTTTCCTTAAGTCAGAAATTTTGGATCATTCATTTTCCCCATGAACTCCTAATTAAATTCCTAATTAAAGTCACATACAGTATTTCAGACCACATTATCACACTGTTTTATAAAAAAGTATATAAATTGAATTTTAATATATTTTAAAGTTTTCCTTGGACTATAAACTTCTAAGTATTGAAACATCTTCAGAATTGAATTATCGTTATGAATATTATTTTTAAAAGCTAATGAAAATATAACTATATTTCAAGCTGACTAAAATAATAAAATTATATGGGAAATATATCAATAAATGGGCTTAATAGAACTGTTTTCTTTCAGTGATTTAATGTATCTGTGGAGGATTCTACTTGTAACTAGAATGACTTTAGTTCACAGAATTTTAGGCACCAATGAACAGAAAATATGGGGCTTCTAGTAGTTGTAGGTCCTATAGAAAATAATTTAATGATTCCTATTTGATGTATTAGTTGCCACAAAAGAACATATTCTGTTAGGGCTATTCTGGTAAATAATAAATGGAATAAAAAAGTGAACCACGGGTGCCTGGGTGTCTCAGTCAGTTAAGCTTCTGCCTTTGGCTCGGGTCATGATCTCAGGGTTCTGGGATCAAGCCCCAAATCGGGCTCTCCACTCAGTGGGGAGCCTGCTTCCCTCCTCTCTCTCTGCCTGCCTCTCTGCCTACTTGTGATCTCTCTCTCTCTCTCTGCGTGTGTCAAATAAATAAATAAATAAAATCCTTAAAAAAAAAAAAGTGAATCACAAGGGTTGCCTGGGTGGCTCAGTTGGCTGAGTGTCCAGCTCTTCGCTTGGGCTCAAGTCATGATATCAGGGTCCTGAGATTGAGCCCTTCTGCTTCCAGCTTTGTGCTCCCTGGGGAGTCTGTTTGGGATTCTCTGCTTCCCCCTTGCCCTTCCCCCAGCTCACACATGCTCTCTCGCACTCTGTCTTTCTAAAATAAATAAATAAATCTTCAAAAAAAATTTGAAGGGAAATAGTTGTTGAATGAAAGCTGCTATCAATATCTTTTATCATTATATTTGATTTCAGAATTATGCCTCAGGAGTCAATAGAATCCTTTGGGCTGCTGGAGGTTGGAAAAGGCAAGATCATTACATGAAAAATGTTATAAAAATGGTTCCTGTTTCCTTACTCTATCATCTGTCTCTACTCAAAATACTAAAACACAGGTCAAAATATCCCATCTCTAATGTCATACTTCTGTTTTAACAGTTGTATGTATAACACAGAGAATGATTAAGACTCACAGTAGTTCATTTTGGCTTGGAAGAGTAGGTTTCTCATACACTGATATTTAATAAATGTCCCTTTTTTTTGAAGGTTTTGTCTCTTGAGAAATGTACCAAATTAAATCTCATGAACAGTGAGAGGATAAGGCTTTATTTAGTAAGGTAGAGATAAGGTTGCTCCTTAGGGCCTTCTCTAGCAGAGCAATTTAGGAAAGATTAAGTACAAATAGAAGTTGATGATCTGAACATTGATTCCCTTAAAGCACTGTTTTTAAGGGAATAAAGTCTTTGGAAGGTCTTTTTGTATCCCAGGGATTCTCCCTAACCCAGTTTGAAGGATACTTATAAAGAACAAAAACAATTTAATTGAAAATGTGGTAGCAGGAAACAAAACCTAGTACATAATAGAACACTAGCAAAAAGAGGATATAGAAACATGAAACATTGAGGGCGGATAACTTTTTTCCAAGTGTGTTGGCTATGAATAGAGAATAGAGATACATGTAAGAAGAATAGTTTCAAAGGGTACTGAGATCACTATCCTATATCCGAAATAGAAAATCACAATGCTGAATTTATTGCTTACTATTGTAGTAAAGAACTGTGCTCATAAGGACAGTCTCTTTGAGCAGAAAAGATTGCTGAGTTGATAATAGGCGATATATTAATGATCAACATTTGGCGGATTGTCTGAAATCTAAGTCAAGTTGGTGGATATTTACAGGAGAATTTTCATTCAGATAAGACTGTTCTTGATTGGTTGTCACTTAAAGGCAAGTTTATTGGAGAACTAACAGTCTTGATTGGAGGACATTCAGAAGCAGTGGGATAGCACAGATTGAATGTCTTGCAAAAGCATGTTCCTTGAGCGAAGTGTCCTTGATCACTTAAATTGGTTTAAAATCAATTCTGGTAGATATTTGTTATCATGTCCATGAGACAGTTTCTATTCTAATAGTTGCTATCCCATTTCTTCACTTCTTTGCAGTAAAACTTCTCCAAAAGAGTTGCCTATATTCATGTTCTGATCCTTTTCTTCCAATTTTGCCTTATAATTTACTCTATTTGTGATTTTTCCCATGTCCCAACACAAATGCTTTCATCAAAGTTATAGGTCCTCTATGTGTTAAATCTAATGGTCAATTGTGAGTTCTGATTGTACTAACCTATTACTGGCTTTTGCACAATTGATCACTCTTCCTTCCTCCTTAATATTTTTCTTTTTCGTTTTGCTTCTGGAACAATACACTATTTTTAGAAATTTTCTTCCTGCCTTAATGTTCTTTTCTTCCTCAGTCTTCTTTGATTTTTTTTTTTTCATTTTTATCCTTGGACTCATCTAGTGCTAGTTGCTTGAAACTCTTGTTTTATCTAAACACCCAGTCTTATACTGATCTAATTCACTCTAATGGCTTCAAATGCCATCTATGCAGTGGAAATTCTTAATTTATATTTCTTCTGAATATAATACTTGTGTCATGTATCCATGCATTCCACTTGCTTACTGAAAATTTCCTCTTGGTGACCAATTGTGACCCCAAAATACTCAAAAGTGAACTCTAAATATCACTCATCAAATTCCTCTATAGCAATTTTCTACATTTTGGCTTATGATAACTCTGCCTTAGAAATGCTTAGACTCCAAATTTGAGCATTATCCTTAACTTATCTTTTTCTTATGAATTTCATACCCAATTCATCAATCATTTTGACACACTTACAAAATCTAAAGTCCAATTATTTACCACTATCTATCCTTGGGTCTCAGTCTTTATCATCTTTTGGCTGTATTATTGTTGAATCCTCATTACTGTCCTTCTGGCTTTCACTACTGAACATTTTCATTATGTTCTCTACATAGAAGTCTGAGGGATCCTTTTAAACATTTAGATTGCACCACTTCTCTGCTCAAAATCTCCAATGATTATCCATTTCACTGAAAGCATAAATTAACATCCTCACCATGATCTATAAGATCCAATCCCCCTTTTCTTCTTTGATTCCATTTCCTACATCCCTCCTCCTTGCTCACTCTTCTCTTTTTGCTGTTCCTTATATTTATTGAGTGCTCCTTCTCAGAATCTTCGTACTTGCTGTTCCATTCACTTCCCAAGATATCCTCTTGGCTTCTTTGCTCACCTTTTTAAAGTCTTTGTTCAAAAGTTATTTCCTCAGCGATGCATCCTCAGTGATCTCATATAAAAACTGCATTCTTCTTTTACCTTTCTCACTCACTATCCTCCTTAACAGCTTATTTTTTCATAATAGAA
>JAPYYJ010001202.1:0-14508 GCA_028533885.1 Nasua narica | reverse complement strand
AAATGAAACAAAACTTACTTTCTCACATAGTTTCTGAGCATCAGGAACTTGGAAGTGCCTTACACGAATTGTTCTTGCTCAGGGATTTTCATGTGGCTACACTCAAGATGTCAGCAGAGGCTGCAGCTATGTGAAGGCATGACTGGATGACTGGGGGATCATCATTCCAGATGGCTCACTCAAACAGCTATTGGCAGAATGCCCCCATTTAGCACTGGTTGCTGCTGAAGATGTCAGTATCACAAGACAGTCTGGGAGTCCTAGCATCATAGCTGTCTTCCTCCCAAGTAAGCGATCCAAAAGAGAGAGCAAGAGAGAAACCACAGTTCCTTTTATGACTCAATCTCTGAAGTCATACATCTCCATTTTATTTCATTAGAAGGAAGTCACTGAGTTTAGCCCACACTCAAAAATTAAGCTCCACCTCTTAAAGGGGAAGGATATCCAAGAGTCTGTGGACATATTCTAAAACTACTACATCTACACTATCTCTGTCAACAATTTTGTTAAATTTTCTGCAACACAATTTATCTGTCCTCCAGTCTCCAATGACACTTTTCTCATTATCCTTCCACTGCCACACACTGTCTACTTCAGGTCCTTTGCACTGCCACCCAACATTTGGTTTCAAATACAAAGGCCCATGTTTTGCTGTTGTGTTTTAACAAAAAACCTACTTTCAGTACCAAATTTTAGTTTTGGTATATTTTCCGGAGTAACAAACCATTTCAAGCTATTAGTGGATTAAAACCACAACTATTTGTATTGTGCGAACATCCTGTGGCTCAGATATTTTGTCAGGGCATGGAGGGAAGGCTCTTCCCCTCCACAAAGTGAGAGCCTTACCTAGAGCAGCTGGTAAGGCTGGAGATGACTAGTATGGCTTGGTTGGAGCCATATGTCTTGGGCCGTAGTTTGGGGTGTGAGCTGGGTTTTTCAGTTCTCTCCCATAGGGTATAATGAATTTAGAAACATGAGATAGGTTCTTTTCCCATGTCTGGTGCCTGGGTTAGAATCTCTAGAGTAACTGGGTCTGGTCAAGTATCTCTTTTTCTCTCTCTAAGTGACCTCTCTGCAGAGCGTGGGAGTCTCACAGTGGCTCGAATTCTTTCATGGCACTGACTTCCAGAAGAAACATCTTAAGAAACTCAGGTAGAAGTTGCAAGGCTTGGTATGACCTAATCTCAAAAAAGTCACTCAGCATCACTTGCTCTGCATTCTCTTGATTATACAGGGCCAATCCTGAATCGCTATGGAAGGTGACCACACAATAGTACAAAAGACCAAGGGCTTGATTCCTTTTGGAACCAGATTTGTAAACTAGCTACCATAGTCCTCTACTGGTTATATATGTGCTCACTTCTAGAATGCATTTTTTATTCTTTATCCAAAATACACTTCCTGAAACACAATTTTTATCTGCATCAGTGGGGTAAATAAAGTTTATTCCAATGGTCTGCAAATGTAACTAAATTGGAATGAGTTTAATAACCCATAATGATACCCAATAAACTAGATAATATTATCTTCATTTCCCCAAACCAATAAGTTTGTGTTTTTTTTTTAAGCACCAAAGAAATAATTTTATGGGCATTGCTTATTCATTTAAGAATTTGATGTACTGCTCCTTGTACATTCTTCTGTGGTCCTGGAGCTCATGCATTTATTCCTTAAGAATTGGTATCAGTTTTAATTATACAATTTCCTTCAATGACAAAAATGTAGGGGAAAGCATCACATTGAGTAGAGATCCATATGTTTGTTGGTGTTACTATTTGTGTAGAAAATTATGTATTAATATGCATGCATTTCAATAAGCATGTGTTAAATACCTATTTCATGCTGGGCTCTGCATGATATTTTTATGAAAGTGTACATCCTTAAAACAGCTGCATGACCCACTTTTCTCCCCTCCCCACCATCTTGCTTCCTGGCTGTATGGCTTTGAGTATCACTCAGGCTAATTGAAGTTTCAAGAGCACTGATAGTCATTTAAATATAGTAATTTTATATCTAGCAATTTTCTCTGAACTGTCCCTGAGACAGGTATAAGATTTCTAAATTTTTATAACAGTAAAATAGAATACATTCTTATTTCCTTCAAAATAAGAATAGCAGTATAAAAGGATAATTCACATTGTGCAATCTTTAATAAATCTTTCTTCTTCCCTTACTCCTTCCTTTTCTCCTTTTCTCTATCAAGAAATACAGAAAAATTATATAGGACTGTGACAAATGTTACCTTCTATGTGAGGTTTTGTCTGATCTACCAGAGAACCGTTAAATGAGGCTTTCTCTGGCCATCATTTCTGAAGTGTTGTCTTCCCTTAAGGCCAATCACATTACTTTCTTTGTTTCTTTCAGCACACTCCTAACAATCAATAAAACTATTTATTTGTCTGTTTATTTCTTTTTTCTTCTTGAAATATAAGATCAAGGATAATGGACACATTATGGGTCTAGTTTACCACGAGACTTAGTGCCTGATCTAAAATTAGCAATAAAGATCTATTGCATAATTAGTAAAATAAATTATTCCTTATGGCATCACAGAAGCTAAGCAATACAGTGTCCATTTGGGAGCATTGTATATACCTCCCCAAGACATACTTTCCTTTCTCTTGGCAACTACCCATATTTTCACAAAAGTTTCCATACTTCTTCTGCACAATCCAAATGTTTTAGAAAAAAAACTGACTCTACTCCTAACTCAGAAATGTGGCAGATGAGCTGAGACAAAGGAATTCAAAGGGTGATATCCCCTAGGCTGCAATGAGTTTTGATCCAATCTGCCAGACTGAATTCAATGGTCAATTCTTAGACCTTGACTTCGCCACTCAGTAGTAGCACTTTACACATTCTGTGGTGGACATTACTATGTATCACCTAGAAGACTATTCAGAAATAAGGATTTTTTTAGTCCAGCTTCTAGGATGCTGACTATCATCCCCTTCAGAGATTACCTCAAGTGAAGAGTGTCACCTGGCCCAAGATCATGACTACTTCCTGGGATGGTCAACATTTAGTGGCAGAGAGATGTGTGAGTATAAAGGTTTGGTCCTCTTTAAATTGCCAATAACTCTGAGGTTCCTCCCATCCTCAGCACTCCTCTCAGGGTCAGCAAAAGCCTCCATAGAGACTACATTGCAATTTGGCTTCCTCCTCTGTCAAAACCTGTTTTCTTTTTCCTCCGACAGGTGTTGGTCCTGAGCATACCCCTTAATAGACATTTTTCACACTAATTTCTAACTGATACACTAAAATAAGCCACCTAGAAGACAGCCTAATGAAACAGAAATTCACCTTTCTCCCTTCTGCCCCAAATAGAATGCGTATTTTTTTTTAGAAGTTTATTAATCTTGGCTGAAGGTCACAACTTCAGAACTCTAGTAGAGCTGCAGTTTTAAACCATTTGTTGATTTCAGGGGTGGTTATTATGAGCAGACTAAGCAGGTAAGTTTTTACTCAATATTGGGGGTAAAAGATATGTGAAGGTGATTATATTGTATATTTTACCCACATGTAAAATATGCATAAAATTTATCATTCCTTAACATATTTTGCAGAAAGCAAACGCATGGAGCTCAAAGAGGATAACTTAAACTGGAGCCAACATTGTACTCCAACATTAGTTTGTAATGCTAGAAGTTTCCAATCAGCTTATAAGCGTCGTCTGGGAGTCTTCCTGACATTCAAAAGCTCTCTGATTGCCTTATAACTTGAATCTCTAAAAAGTGACTTCATTCTAGAATTCCTGAATATTACATTTTAAATTAATAATTGTTTCATTGTTATGATGCTTGAGGAAAAATTGAAGTGTGGAGAGAGAAAAGACAGTGTGTATTTGTCAGGCTGTATACCTTAAAAGCCAGAAAAATGTAACACATTTTGTTAAGCATCCATTGGTTGGTCCAATTAGTATTGGTTTGAGTTGGACAAGATTTTGTAATTGAAAGATTTATTTATTTTTTATTTTTTTAAAGATTTTATTTATTTATTTATTTGAGAGACAGAGAAAGTGAGAGAGAGCATGAGAGGAGAGAAGGTTAGAGGAAGAAGCAGACTCCCCGTGGAGCTGGGAGCCCCATGTGGGACTCGATTCCGGAACTCAAGGATCATGACCTGAGCCGAAGGCAGTTGCTCAACCAACTGAGCCACCCAGGCGCCCCAAGATTTATTTTTAATAATATAAATTTCAGGCTTTGCTTTGCATTTCTAAACAAGGAAGCATGGTTTAAGAAAATATTGGAGTGTGTGCCAGGAGACCAGATTTCAAGCTCTGTCACTTTCTAGCAGCACGAACTTACTAAGTTACTTACCCTCTCTCGGGCTCATTATGTTCATCTGGTATTATGGAACAAATATAATTCTGCTTTTGGGTATTTACACAGAAATGGAATTGCTAGATCATATGGTAGTTCTTTTTTTTCAATCTTTGAGGAGCTGCCTTACTGTTTTCCATAGCAGCCACGCCATTTTCTATTCTTGCTAATGGTGGGTAAGTTTCATACTTCTCTACAACCTCAGGGACACTTAGCTTTTTTTTTTTTTTTTGGATGTGTGAGGTGATATCTTATTATAGTTTTGATTTGCATTTTTCTGATAATTAATGATGTTGAACACTTTTTTATGTATCTGTTGGCCATTTGTATGTCTTCTTTGGAGAACTAGCTACTCGAGTTTTTTGCCCACTTTTAAATCTTTTGTTGTTCTTTTGCTATTAATTTGTAAGACTTCCTTATATATTTTGGAAGTTAACCTCTTAATAAATATATGTTTGGAAATATTTTTCGCCATTCTATAAGTTGCATTTACAATAACAATAGATGGACCTGAAAGGCGTTATGCTAAGTGAAATAAAATAGACAAAGAAGGAAAAATGCTATTATGATTCCACTTATATGAGTTGTCTAAAACAGTCAAACTTACAGAAGCAGAAAATAGATTAGTGGTTGCCAGATACTGGAGGAGGGGAATGAGGAGTTGTTGTTCAATTAGTATAAAGTTATAGTTATGTAAGATGAATGTGTTCTAGAGATCTGTTGTACAATATAGTTCCTATAGATAACAATGGCATTTACACTTAAAACAACCTGTTAAGAGGGTAAGTCTTATGTTAGATGTTTTTATCATACACATAAAAAGCAAAGAAACTTTGGAAGTAATGGGTATATTTATTGTGATGATAGTATTATGAGTGTATGCAAATGGCCCATAGGTATATGAAAAAGTGCTCACATCACTAATCACCTAATCACCAGGGTAATGCAAATTCACGAAACTGTATACATTAAATGTATGCAGGTTTTTTTTTAAAGATTTTATTTATTTATTTATTTATTTATTTATTTATTTGAGAGAGAGAGAGCGAGAGAGAGCATGAGAGGGGAAAAGGTCAGAGGGAGAAGCAGACTCCCCGTGGAGCTGGGAGCCCGATGTGGGACTCGATTCCGGGACTCCAGGATCATGACCTGAGCCGAAGGCAGTTGTTTAACCAACTGAGCCACCCAGGCACCCAATATATGCAGTTTTTAATATATCAATTATACTTAATAAATATAGTACATATGTAAATATATTGCAACAACGCACATTTAAATAAATAATAAAGCTAAAATATGATAATGCATGTGAAAGTACTTTGAAAACTGAGACAAATTTACACATTTAAGAAATCACCATTATTATTAACATTATATAAAGCATATGTGTTAGTTGGGACAGTAGTTTATAAGCAAAAATATGATCAGGATACATTTAAGCATAAAAATAAATTATTAGAGGGATATTGAACATGTCATAGAAGCAATGGGAAGTCTGGGATTGAATCGAAGTCTGGAATTGTGGGAATTTAGGAAGTACCAGTCAGGGCCACATTCCAAAAATAGTCTGGTGAGCACACTGCCCTTTGCATTGCCAACATACTTATTTCACATGTGTCAGTAACTCACTATTGCTATAGGACATCACCACTGCCATGGTTGATGTTATAGGAAATGAATTCCAAACTTCATCTTTAGATGGCTAATTCAAGTTTCAAAATATCTGGCTATCTGAATTTTAGTCATAGGTCTGCATCCCTTCAGTCCCCGCCCACCGCTGGGGTCAGAAAAAGGACTTTTAGCCCAATTCTGGTTTTGCAGTAGAAATCAGAGTACACCAAGATTTCCTACATAGGAATAAGTTACATCAATAGTATTTTCTTAATAACACAATAAAAAAAATAAGGCTTGGATAAAGGGCCATCCAGGGACAAGGGAAACTCCCCATCAAGTTTTCAATAGCCATCACTCGTATTAATTACTCCTATAGAAGAATAACCTTGGCTAATAAATAGTGATCGAAACTCTGCTGTAGCTTAAGTCTATATCTGTAATAATTGCTTTCACAAGAATAAAAGCCAAATAATGAAGCTGGCAAGGATAAAGTAAAAAATACAAAAGGAAAGAAAAATGCCTTTATAATTATACAGAGTGTTGAATTACTGTTGAGCAGGAAGGAAAATGCACAGTTCTAGTCAGACAATGGTAATTATTCCAAATGCACATTATATGGGTAATTTGTGAAAATGAGCTAAATCACTTATTAATTATATATTCAATGGGCTAATTTTCAAATTTTCAGAAGAAAGTATACATTTGTTCTTTATGAAACTCTGAAAATTATTTATAGTTTTTGGTAATAACTTGAAAATGAATCTTACTTTCATAGTGTCTTCTTGCTAATCTATATGAAGATTTTGTTCAAATTTTCAACTCTGTTGACTTATATGGCGATTGGAATTTTCTTATGCCATGAATAGAAGAAAATTAGAATAATATTTCAGTTGTACAAGATGATGAAAGTTATCTTTGGAAAATGTTGCCAGAATATGAATAAATATATATATATATATATATATATATATATATATATATATATATATTCCTTTCTGTACTTTATGACAACTTCCTAATTCATAGAATTATCTCTCACTGAACAAAGAATTCTAGTTTACTGTATAGAGGGATTGAAGGCAGTGTGTTGAGAAGAGGTATTAGATTACAGACTATGCTAAGGGAAAAAAAAGGCACAGATTATTTTGTGTTTTCTTTTGAGAAAGTTCGATCCAAATTTATGAAATTTATCTTTGGCCTACCATCTCTATGTCAATTAATCATGAAGAAGTAAGTGAAATGTTAGGAGTAACTCTGTTAGATTTTTTATTTTTGAAGAGAATTTGGTATTATATAGATCAAAGCCTTAATCTTGCTGTACTTCCCTTTACAGAGATTCCATAAATCTAGAAAGTATAGAATTGACCCTAGAGTTAGTTGACAGGTCTCTGAGTGTGACTCCCTGAGAAGCAAAGGTGACTGATCCTTTTCCTGGTTTGTAACAACTGAAGTTGGGTACCTGTCATGTCCCCTCAGCATTCCCTGGATAGCACTTGCAGCTTCAGTGGAAAGTTCCCATTAAACCTACTGATTTCCCCTTGAGCACTTGTCACTCTGTGTCTGAGTGATTAATTCAACCCCAAGAGTAGAGAAAGACAAAAGTTCTGGGGGGGTAATGACCCAGGAGCAACTCTCAACCAGGGAGGGTTGGTGGTCTCTTGACAAAATACCCAGCTCTGGGCCATTTGGGTCCTGGAATTCCGAGATGTGCTCAGTATGAGAGTCAGTGAGACTCAGATCAGTTTTTCATAGTGGTAACCTGGGCATTAACACGTATTTTCTTTCTCTCGTACCGCCCTACCTGACTGACTTTCCTACACTCTCACTGTACTTTCTGGGATCACCTCCCTTATGATATCTAAATTATTTCCTTACGGTCTGCTTTTTTTTTTTCTGCCCAATATAAATGTCCACTTAATTTTGATTTTTTTTAAAGATTTTATTTATTTATTTGACAGAGAGAGAGATCACAGGTAGGCAGAGAGAGGGGGAAGCAGACTCCCCGCCGAGCCCAGAGCCCGATGTGGGTCTTGATGTGGGGTTTGATACCAGGACCCTGAGACCATGACCTGAGCTGAAGGCAGAGGCTTTAACCCACTGAGCCACCCAGGCGCCCCTTAATTTTGATTTTTAAAAAGTGAACAGTGTCACTCTTCTGGAGACCCACGTTTGAGCAAGGAAGAATGAGTCTCTGCTCATTGCATTTGTGAGGGGCTGAAACTGTTGGATTGTTGCTGTGTTCTCAGTACAGAGGCTGTTGTCTGCTCTGCAGACTGCTTCTTTCTTTTAGTTTCTGTCTGCCATGATTTGAGGCCCTCTCACAGCATATGCACAAAGGAATACATGGATGAAATCCATTTGTTAAGTTACGGGAAGGAATGGCTTCACTGATCTCAATTGTTTCTGATGGATTGCCATGCCCGCTTCCTGTTAATCATACTTTTCTTAGACGTTTTCTTCATGACTATTTTAAATAAGTACCTGTGTAAATGGGACTTGAAATATTGAAATTTCATCATCCACAAAACCTATTATCTCTTGCCCTTATTTTCCCTCAGCCTAGTCCACCCCTATACTCCAGTTCCATGAAAGCAGCGGCTTTGTTTTGTTTACCGCTCTATCACTAACACAACAATAACAACAAAAAGTACTTGGCAAATAGTAAATTCTTCATAAATGTTTGCCGATGAGTAAGTTGAATCAACTCAGTGTGATAGACTTACAGATTTGGGCAATTGATTAACTTCTCTGTTCCTCAGTCTTTTCATATGTAAAATGGAGATAATAGAAGTCCCTCCCTTAAATAAGTATTTTGAGCTTTGAATGGGATTTTATATGTAATATATTAAGTGTAGTACCTGACACATAATAAATACTCAAAAAACACAACTTTTATTATTATTACATTACTACTTATTTAATATGTATTTATTGAGAGATGACTCTATGACAGACATTGCTAGGTGCAGGGAAATACACATGCAATACTGCTATGCTTATGAGATTGTAGTAAAACAAGTGTGATATATGATAAGTGGATAACACCTATATAAATATTTTAGCATAAGGAAATTAGATTTTTTCCCCTATGGAACAAGAAGAACTACATGAAGTATGAATAAGGGAATGGTATCTTTTTTTAAAAATTTTATTTATTTATTTGACAGAGAGAGAGAGATCACAAATAGGCAGAGAAAGAGGGGGAGGCAGGCTCCCTGCCTAGCAGAGAGCCCAATGCAGGGTTCAATCTCAGGACCCTGAGGTCGTGACCTGAGCCGAAGGCAGAGGCTTTTAACCACTGAGCCCATCTTTTAAAAGCACATTTTCATTGCACCATCAACAATATAAGGTTAGATTAATTGAGCAGAAATACTGAAGACAAAATGATTAAGAAACTACAACATCTCAAGAAAAAGATAATAATAGTAGTAAAACAAATGCATCTGAGACACTTTTCTGGATGAGAAGATGGACCTGGGTAGATGGTCACCCAGTAACTGACACGGAAGCACAAGAAGAACAAGTAGAGGAAGAGGTTTAAGATAACCCTGTGCACTGTAAGATCTATTGGAGAAAAGTATTACAAAAAAACTGGGAACAAGCAGGAGTTGGGGAAGGTGAAATGGTTCTTGAAACTTTGCAGAAAGTGGTAGGAGCAGATTTGTGCCTTTATCTGGAGTGATGAGTTGAGAAGATAGACAAGTTGGAGGTTAGGATGAGAGGACTCATCATCAGGACTCATGATGTAGCTAGGGAGAGGGTGATTGCTCAAATAGGAGAAGAGAAAGAAAAGATCAGGAACATTTTCTGAGTATTTTCCAAAATATGATATCTCTCCTTATTTCAAGGCTATCTTCTGCCATCACTTCTATTGTCAGAGTGACTCAATCTGATTCTAGCCAGAATGCTTCTCTCCAGCTCCCAACAGGGGGAGCCAAGAGCCTTAGTGTCTCCTTATACTAAGGTCACCTGACTCTGGATGAGATATTCATGATTCTGCGAAATCAAACAATGCTTTCAACCTTTTTGTTTTCTTTTTAATCTCTAAAAGATAAGTATTATTTCCTTTAACATAAGTATAATACCATAATCACACTTTAAAATAATAACTCCTTAATGTCATTAAATACGTAGCCTGTTCAAACTTTTTTTTCTTTTGTGATTCATCCTGTCCTTATTTTGGCAATATATCAGCCCTAAATTTTTATTATTTCCAGACTTGGTTTTCCTTCTCTTTGCCAAAGTTAAAATACAAATAAAAATTTGGGTTTTCATAAAGGTTCTCTCACTCCTTCGGGGATTTAAACAAAATACCACAAACTAAAATCATCTGAAATAACCAATTTCTATGATCCTGAAATGTAAACATGTCAGCAAAATCAAATATGGCTTATATATATGTAGCTCAAACATACTGAGACCTAAAATAAATGCCGGAGTGTGCCTGCTTTTTAAGGGAAGAAAGGGCATTGTGAGTTCATAACTAAATGAAAGATTTCAATAATTTAAATGTATTTCCCAGGAGCCAGAGGGCTGAAAAGGTTTCTACACAAAACTTGTGCAAGCCTCTAGATTATGAAAATTAAATATTTTAGAAGTAGAAGTACTTGTTCTTCCAGCAAGACAAAACATCTTATAAAAAATATCTTGTGGCAGTTGCTCTGTTAGGATTTTACGTATGTGGAATAATCCTCAAGATAAATGTATAAAGTAGGGATTATCGAATGATTACTAAGATTACTAACTAGTAAGTAGATTGACACCCAGGCTGGTTAGATTTAAAACACGTAGTCTTTCCATGACTATAATATGCTGTCTCTTCTGGGATTAGTCAAGGTGAGTTAGTACCTGCCAAAAGATGAGAAAAGCCGAATTTGAGACATACCTATGTAAACGCGATGCCAAGCTGTCCTCTCTAGAGATCTGTACTCCAATGGTAAATGAAGTGAAACATGCAATCTTAGAGTAGCTGCACCATTGCTAAAATTTAGTCAGAAAAACTGGGCCATGGTAAGAATCATATGAATCAAAGATTTATGATTTAATTATAATAATTATATTTTGTAGACCTTACACTCATACATGACAACCTGGGAAAGTAAAAGTCTAAAATGAGGAGGGAGAGGCACCAATCCCTTCTATCAGATGCACAGGTACAGGTACCCAATCAGAGCTTGTAGGATAAGGGATGCTTGGGTGACTCAATCAGCTAAGTGCCTGCCTTTGGCTTAAGGTCATGATCCCAGGGTCCTGGGATAAGGTTGCCAGATTTCATAACTTAAAGCACAGAACATACAGTTACATTTGAATTTAAGATAAATAACATATAATTTCTAGTACAAGTATGTCCCATTCAATAGATGAGCTGTACTAAGAATTTTTCCATTGTTTACTTAAAGATAAATTTAACTGGGTGTTCTGTATTTTAACTGGCAACAGTAGAGCCGAAACATCTGAGAAGCCAAATATGTTAGTGTCTCAGGTGAGAGTGCAAAGGGAAAGTTTGTGGTGTCTATGGAAATGGCTGCCAGTTTTCTGGCTACACAACTGGCAGTGGACCTGGGGCTACTCTTGGTCAAGAGGGTCAAAAAGAAGAGCTGAATATGGAGCAAAAAAGAGCCAAGACATCTGGGATCTGCTGGGCTCCTCTACGATGGACTGGCATGATGTCTACCCATAAATGCCTCCTGAATTGCACAGGGACCTCTTGGCCACACCGGGCAGGAGAGGCTGGGAGAGGCAGTTTCTAGTCTTATTCAAATTGCTATAAGTCAATATAGTATGTCCATTCCTTTTACCCCAAACATACAAAAGCACACTCTCTCCCCTTCTGAGTTAAAATGTTTCAAAAAATGTATGAACTTTAATAAATGGTTATGAGTTTTGACCAACATATATACACCTATTTAATTACTTCCAAGTTAAGATACAGAATGGTTCCAGCACCCTAGAGAGTCCTCTCATGCCCATTTCCAGTCAATTCTTTCTCTCCCATAGGTAAACTCTATTAATTTTTTCATGATGTATGAGTTTTGGCACTTACGAAGTTCTCTATAAATGGAACCATACGGTATTTTTCTTTTGCATCTGGTTTCTCTCACACAATATAATGTGCTCATCAATATTTCTGCATGTACCAGTTGTTTATTCATTTTTCATTACTGGCTGGTATTGCCTTGTATAAGTGTGTCCACATTTGCAATTATAATCAATTTATTGAAAAGGTAACACCACTGACACTTCAATAAAAAAAAAAAAAACCTTTGGCATTATTGTCACATGCTAAAAGGCAAGCATGTAAAAAGAATACAATAGAAAATGTAATTGAATACCAGGCAGGCATACTTACTAGTCAAACACTCTGAACCTTCTCTCATTTCCTAATGTTAATTAGAGTGGTATCACATACAGACATAGACCAAAGATTTTTCTTTTTAAGTGATCAAAAGTGTAAATGGATAAAAGAAAAAGAAAATAATTTATTTTGATGCCCTGACCTCAAATATTCTAAAATCATCTGGCTCATAATCATTGGACTGCCATCACCTCAACTCCCCACACACATTCTGAGACATGTTACACTGGAACATGATGTAGGAATCCTTAGAAACAAGGGAACCGGGGTCCTGTGGGATTCCCTGTGGTCCATACTCTGAACTCACCCTAGAAATCAACTCTACCCAATAATGAGCTTGCAGTGAGGCTAGAAAACCTTTTAGATTAACACTCTTGGTGAGAAACCAAAACCAATTTCATGAGCTGGCAAGTCTAGACTTGGACACGTCTTTGGAATGGTCAATATATGTTAGAGTAGTGGCAATTTTCATCAAAGAGCATTGTTACTAGATGCTTAAAATCTTGCATCCGCTCTTGATGCCTATTTACTTGCTTCCATGATACAGCTCCTTGATGACAGAAGCCACACCTTTTCAATCTATGCATCCCTACTGCATGACAGAGTACATTTTCAGGATATTTCAATGAATGGTAGTGGCAGTAGAACCAGGACACACCATGGAATCAGAGTGTCACAGCACAAACTGTGACAAAGTTTGTGGAGCAGTAAGAGAATGGGGGTGATGAAGACTCAGGCTATCAGCTTGGAACTGTCTTGGAGGGGAACTGCTGGACTTTGGGTCACTTTTCTCAGCTCTGACTGTTCTGATAGAAGGAGGATCATCTGCTTCCAGACTGAGGTTGATTGCAGGTAACTGCACAACCATGGGTAAAGGGGGAACTACTGTAGTTGGTGCCCCTGTTCTGTAGAGATCTATATGAGCAAAATACTAACTGTACTTTTCTCTCAGCACGACTATGACTGTTACCTGTCAGTCTTGTGCATCCATAGCTGAATAAATCAATTCATAAAATTCTTTCTCTCTAATAAAGAAATAAAATCTTAAAATATATATAATTTAAAATTCTCTCTGTACCAGTTTTTTTAATATTTAAATTAATTTAAGTTTATTGGTTTAATTAAGATAGACATATCTTTAAAGTTAACAACATTAAATATGAAACTTTTATTCTTTTTTTGGAGATTAACATGTTTGCTTTATTTTTATTTATTTATTTTTATTTTCTTTTTTATTATTGTGTTCTATTAGCCAATATATAGTACATCATTAGTTTTTGATGTAGCAGTCAATGATTTATTAGTTGTGTATAACACCCAGTGATCATCACAACATGTGCCCTCCTTAATACCCATCACCTGTTTACGCCATCCCCCAACCCCCTCCCTTCTGTACCAGTTTTTATCCACATCTATTTATAGAATTTACCTATATTTTCTAACTTTTATAGAATATCATGGATCCTTTCATGATTAAAATAATAAAAGTTCAAAAATACAACTTTAAACACATTTCACAAGACCGATACATTGAAAATCACTTTTTAAAAAATACTACTAGGGCGCCTGGGTGGCTCAGTTGGTTGAGCAACTGCCTTCGGCTCAGGTCATGATCCCAGAGTCCTGGGATCAAGTCCCGCATCAGGCTCCCGGCTCCATGGGGAGTCTGCTTCTCCCTCTGGCCTTCTCCCCTCTCGTGCTCTCTCTCACTGTCTCTATCTCAAATAAAAATAAATAAAATCTTAAAAAATATATTTAAAAAAAAATACTACTAAATAGTGAGGCACAAGAATGGTACCCTTGATGCTTTCTTTTCTGATTCTGTGTTGAATTAGAAAAGTGAGAACTAGCGACAAATTCATGGGCTATATCATATACCATTTCTGCTAACATCAGAGTAGTATTTTCAAGGATAGGAAAACATAAAGCATATTGTAAAGAAATCTTTAAAAGCCCCCAGCAGCACACTGCCTGGTCCTTAGTAGGCAGTCAATAAGCCTTAGTGTCTTTTCATCTATAAAAATCTCAGGATTAAAAAGTCTTGTATAGGCTACAATATGGAATTGATAACTATCACTGATCGAACAGTTTTTATTTTAAAAAGTGTTTAAGATTGATAGAGAATATACTGAAACTTTTTGAAGTTTAACTTAGATTAAATCTACAATGATGAGTGAAATGAGTAAATAAGAGTTTCAGTTTAAAATAAACAGTTGC
>JAPYYJ010001201.1:0-14509 GCA_028533885.1 Nasua narica | reverse complement strand
ATCCTCCCCATTCCCCCCATCTTCCATCCTCCCCCATCCCCCATCCTCTATCTTCCCCATCCCCCATTCCCCTCATTCTCCGCATCCTCCCACCCTCGCCATCCCAATGCCTTGGCCTGACCTTCCTCTGGTGGCTGTGACTGGCCCTCTGGTGGCCCAGCCACACCCTGGCCCAATCCTTGCTGTCTGTGCATCTGTCCGCCAGTCCCTCTGTCTGGGGCAGTGCCCGGGGTTGGAGGCTCTCCCTGTCCTGGAGGTGTCGGGGGAGGTGCTCAGGGTTCTTCCTCCAGGAGGTTTATCCCTGTGAGGACACCCCCTCCAGGAAGCCCTCCCAGCAGCCTTGAGACTCGACCAGACCTCCTCTCTGAGTCCCCACAGGCTATGAATTCTCTGGGCTGTGAGGGCCAAGCCCCTCCCTGTGGCTCCCAGGCTGCCCACACGGGGAGGACAGGGGTGGCCACTCCCTTCCAGTCCCCCCAGGCCCGGGTCTGGGGGTAGAGGGGTGACTGGGGGCAGCTGTCGGGCCGCTAACCCCCCCACACCTACGACGGGGCTCACACAGCCGGCACTCCTGGTCTATCCCGAAGAGCCTGCCGGGCAGGGGCCTCCCCTGCTCGTCCGAGTCGGGGACACTGAGGCCTTTCTCTGCACCGTGGCAGGTGCCGTGGGAGTCCACGTGAGGGGCCCACGGAGGCCGCAGAAACCTGCGGAGATGACAGTGACTGTGGCCCACACTGGGAGTTTGCCAGGGTCCCCGGGAGTCGGGGCGGAAGCCGGTGCGGCCCGAGCTGCGGGCGGGGGCCGCATCTGCTCCGGCCGGGGTGACGTGCGGCTCGGAGGGACTCCTGTGAGTCGGCGCAGCGCTGTGGGGGGACAAAGGCAAAAATGTTTCCTCCCGGTTCTTTTATTCTAAAAACGCATGAAATACCTTCATTTGGAAGATGACAAGGCCCCGTGGGGTGCACCTTCTCTGTGTCAGGGACAGGGTGGGGTGGGGGTGACGGCGGCGGGGCTGCACGGAGTGACTCGCGGTAGGAGCCAGGGCTCAGGCACGGAGGTGTGAAACCAGGGCGGCTTCTTGGAGGAGGCGGCATTTCAGCTCAGGAGCGGCCTAGAGATGTACTTCTACAGCGTCTGCGGCATCTCCTTCCTCGGGACATTTGAGCCCAGGGAGGGAGGCCCGCGCTCTCCCCGTGGGCAAAGCTCCCACACGCAGGTGAGGAAGGCAGAGGAGACACACATCTGGTCGTCCTGTTGGGGCCAGGAAGGGCCCGCGGACGCCCCCGGCCCCCGGTCAGAGTTTATGGGTCCAGGCTGAGTGAGTGACGGGGGTGTTGGGGGGACTGGGTGAGGGGTTCCGAGTTTCGGCCTCTCCCGCTGGTCTTGGGGTGACCCGCGAGTGACAGCCGGCTGCTGGCCTGGTTCCCGCAGACCCCGCATTGCAGAGACAGGGTGCGGCCTGGCCAACCCGGGGACGGGGGACTCGCTGCGCCCAGGTTCACATTCGTCGGCGGCTGGAAGGGGCTGGCCCCGGAGGAAGCCGGGGTGGTCAGGCGGCTCAGGCCTCCGGACCGGGTGGCCCCCGGGGTCCACCCCAGGCTGCTGGATGCCAGAGAGCACTTTCCCGGCTGCTGGCTCCCGTCTCTTGCCTGTGCTCTGCTGCCCATGCCCCCATCCCTGCCTTGTGTCCTATGCGCGGCTCCAGTGGGCCCTGGGCCTCGGTGGCCGGTGGGCTGGGGCGGGGACCCTGTGGGAGGGACTGCTGGCGGGTCCTGTGGGGCGGGGCTGCTCCCGGGGGGGCCCGGCCGGCACCCCCTCCCCCCGCCCCGCCCCGGTCACCCGGCCCCACCCGTGACCGGCACAGACGCCGCGAGTTCTCACAAAAGGTAATTCAACGAGCTCTGGACCAAATCCCGAAATTTGCTTACAAGGACCTCTATGTGTAGAGCCTCCCTCTCCTCTCCGGGGTCAGTCAGCCATCCATACACTTTCAAGAGTTTATAACTCGATTATTAAATTTAAAGTTGGCTGCGGTTTTAATTCAGAGTGAAAACGGCATTCTACGGGGGACCCACGGAATGCGATCTCGGGCGGCTGCCAGCAAGTGTGTTTCCAGCGGTCCCGCCCCTGGAGGCGGCCCAGGTGGGTCCAGGAGCCCCCGCCCACGGGCTTTCCGGAGCCCCCCGCCCAGAGGTGCCCCAGGCGGCCAGGAGACTTTACGAGCCCAAGTCTGGTAGCAGCGCTCTGCGGGGGGAGCTCCGGCCCGGACCCGGTCGGCTTTCCTCTGCTTGGAAGGGGGCTGCCCCGTTTGCGTGGTGGCCGGGAGCTGAGAGGCGGTCGCGGCCGGCTGGCCGGGGGCAGGGGTGGCTGGTGGGCTCTGGACCCACCCCGGACGTGAGCTGGGCTAGCCGAGTACCCTCACAGTCCCTGGAGAGCGAGGCTGGGGGCGCAGGCTCGGGCGCTGGGCACATTGGCCGTCGGCTCAGGACTCAGACTCAGCACCAGGGCGCGTGGGGTCCTTCGGATCCGATGCCTCCTTCCTCCTGCTTCTTGGGGTGATTAGGGAACACTGTGTCTGTTCTAGGTCCCGGCCCCATCCGAGCCCCCCCGGAGAACAGCTTCCCGCCGCTCGCCCAGCTGCCGTGGCCCGGGGGGGCCGGTGGGCCACAGAAGGTGGCCGGCTGGCCGGGAGCAGCGGGGGGCCTGGCCCCACAGACGGCGGGGTGCTGCCGCCCCTGGCCTGGGCCGTGCTGATGGGAGGGGGGTCCTCCAGCTCCTACCGACCGCATGCACGCGCGGGAGGCCTGGGCTGCCCGGGAGGGAGCGGGGAGGGAGGGACTGGCTCCCTGCAGCCAGTAGGTGGTGTTCCCGGCCTGCTTTCCAGGCGCCGCGCTCGCCCGCCCGCCAGCACCTCCGAGCAAGCTGGGCACATCTGGAAATGTTTGGTTTGATAGAGTGTCGCTTTACATTGCAGAAATGAGCGTAAGCGGTTTTTTGACCCACCAAGTGAGAAATGTGATCTGGGTTTTACTGCCGACCCTTTAAATAAAAAACAGATCGCTTATTAAACCATTATCTGTCAAGGTGGGGAGGGGCCGGAGTCGACCCGGACGGGCGTGCGCGTGGATGCGGCCGTGGCTCCTGGCAGGCCGGGGGACGAGGACGGGGCCGGCACCCGCCCCTCGGCCGGCCACGGGGGAGGCTGGCCACTTCCCTCGCCGCGAGGGGGTTTCACCGCCGAGCTCACGGGGCCCCCGCTCCCGGCTCCCGTCAGGGAGAGCGGACAGACTGACCCGGCCAGGCCCCCAGAGCCCCGGGGCCGCGGGCTGACACCTGGTCGTGGGCGCCGGGCGTTCCTGCTCCCCGCGACCTCAGCCCCCGAGCGCTTGGTCTGGGGGGACAGCGGTGTCTGCGTAGTGTGGACGGCCCACGTGGCCAAAGCCCTGGGCCCCTCCCTGGCTGCAGGCACATCTTTCCGGGGTGGGGGATGCCCTCCCGTGGCCTCCTCGCTCTGTCCTGGGGGTCCGGGCTCCCGAGAGCTCCCCTCCCGCCGTGGGGCGGCTCCCACGTTGCGCTGTCGCCTGACGGACCGGGGGTCATTCTCTCCCCGTTCCCCGTGGGATTTTCGGTGGATGAGCCTCAATCCCGGCTCTGTGGACACGTCCCTGGTCAGCTGACCAGAAGGCCACCTGCCGTCCTCCCGGGGCACACGTCAGGTGCCCCGAGTTGTGGCCCGAGTAGCCCCGCCCCCCACACCACTGTCCTCACTCGTGGGAGCCGGGGTTTGCCTGAGCTGGAGCCAGAGGCGACGTGGACGGGGGAGGCGGGCTGACCAGGCCAGGGACAGAGTCGGGGGACCGTCCAGGACAGAGCGAGTGGGCGGGAGAAGACGGGTCCCGGGACACGGGTGACGGAGGGAGGCGTGGTGGTGTCGAGGCCATCGGGGACAAGTTCTGAGGACAGACGCCTCAGGAGACGTGGAGGGGACGGAGACAGGCCGGCCAGGCACAGCCGTGGGGTCGCTCGGCTTCTCTGCGGCCCGAGGCCCGAGCACAGGTTCTGCCGACTGCCGGGGGCAGGGAGACGGGGCAGCGGGACGCCTGGCGCTCACTGAGAGGCCGGGTGACCCCGGGACGCGGCGGATTGGCGGGCGGTGTGTGGCTGCCTCCCACGGCTGTGCAGCGGGGCTCTGCGGGGGCGCCGCGCCCTGAGGCTGGGCCATCGCGGTGATGCAGAAGGAACCCCCGGCTCCGATCGGCCCCCTCCATGCTGGGGACAACTGGTGACCACCCGGCCTGGCTGTCTGGCCTGTCTGCGGGCTGGGCTGGGTCTGAGTGTTGGGATCCCGACGTGGAGGGTCCGTAAGACCCCAGGCTCTGGGGTGCCGGGGACCCCGAGGTGGGGGCAGCATGGGCGGCGGGGGCTGGGCTCAAGCGGCCTCAGGGGGACTTGAGCAGTTCCCACGTGTGTGACTGGCCCCGGGTCACACAGCAAGAAAGGGACAACCTGAGGGGGTCCCAGGGTTCAGGGGCTCCTGGCCAGGGGCCAAGTCCCACCCCAAGTAGGCACGGCTGCTGGGGCAGGACGGTCAGCCGGGAGGGCGTGGCCTCTGTCGGTGACAGTGGCCACCGGGTCAGGCCCCTACGGCCCCCGTCCCGGGGGCTTCTGCTTGATGGCACCCTCCCCAGTGGCCGCCACCTTCCCTGACACGGCCTGCTGCCCACGGCGCATGGCCGCGGTGGATTTATCTCCGCTGTCACGACCGGTAGAAATACGGCCCTGCCGAGTCCCAGTCGTTACCGTGACAGCCGTGATGGGAACACGCGTGATGTATGGGCCGCCGCTCCTGTGGCCAGACACACCGGGGGCCCCACTCGGCAGACCGCACGGTGCTGCTCTCGACCTTGAACGGCCTGCGCCCGCGGCAGGGACTCTGGGGCGGGGGGGCGTCGGGTCCTCCCACACAAGTGGGGGCTGCCTCTCGGGGGGCCTGTGGGGCATCCAGGCCCCAGGTGGCTGGGACACGGGGTCTCTGGGTGGCAGCCCGGTCACGGGGGCTGCATCGGACTCATCGGTCCCTGGGCTTCTGGGGGCCAAGGTCTGGGTTTGAGTCAAGACAGGGGCTCCCCCGTCCTGCCCCCCTCCTGGGAAGCCCCCTTCTTCCTCTGGCTCATTATTTTTGATCACATGTCCGACCCCCCATCCAGGCTGGGGCTCCCGCGGTGGCAGCCCGGCCCTCCTGTCGTCCTCTCCGAGCTGGCTCCCCGGTGGAACCCACCGATTTGCTCCCTGCAGAGTAAACCCGCGTGGAGGTGGCCGCCCGGGGCCCCGGGAGGCCCTGTGGCCGAGGTTGGCTGGGCCCGTAGGGGGCCGGGCTGAGCACTAGGCTGGGCACGGGGGGAGAGGGGGCGCGGGAGAAGTCCCACCTCACCCGGCAGGCCCCCCGTGCCTTCTGTGCCCCCACGGGACTTAGGGGGAGCTAACCCCGCTGTGGCCTGGAGGCAGGCAGCCCCTCCCCGGCTGCAGATGGGGAGACAGAGGCTGAGGAGCCCCCACTGGCTGCTGGGGAGGGAGGGGGCGGGAAGTGGCACTAGCGTCGGGTCCAGGCCCCGGCGGGAGCCCTGCCGGGGGAGCCGAGGGGCCGGCACCTGAGCTCTGCTGGGGGTGGGGGGCAGGGGCGGTGGGTGACCCCTCGTCCACAGAGCGGTGTGGGCAGTGGGGGGCCTGACGCCCACTCGTGGGAGAGACCCCGGGCCGGGCCTTCCCTGCTCCTCCCCTGCCGCAGCTCCTGGGGGACGGGGACAGCCCCTGCTGGGGCCTGAGGTCCAGGGAGACACAGGCACAGGGCAGCCCCCAGGGTCCCACGGACTCCACAGTGGAGCGGCCGCCTCTCAGGCTCCGAGGGCGAATGGGACCTGACGTGGTGCAGGCAGCAGGCAAGGAAGGGCGTGCAGGGCAGATGGAACAGCGTCTGCGAAGGGCAGGGGCACGAGTGGCCTCCTCGCATGGCATCATGATGCCAGGTAAGGTTGGGGGCGGCCAGCGGGTGGGCCGGCCGGAGCTGTGAGCTGGGGCCGGGGGGGCGGCTAGATGCTGCCCCTGAGGCTGGACGTTGACACCGCTGCATAATTAGCTGCCCTGTCTGGTCCCCTCTTGCCTATGAGACCCTCTGGGGGGGGTCCCGGAGAGGCAGTGACAGGATGTGCGCGATCACCGGGGACATCCCGGGGCTACAGTTGGTGCCGAATAAGTGTTTTGCGGAGGCACAAATGAAAAGGGGTGAGGCAGCGGTCTTGGGGGCCACGTGACCCCTCAGCACCCCGGGCAGGTTCCTGAAGCTGGACCTCGCTGGGGGCCAAGCCCCAGGTCCCAGTTGAGCGGACGTGAACACGGGTGCACTCGCACTGTGCACACAGCACACTCGTGCTGTGTGTGCACACGACCATGAGGGCACGCACACTCATATGCCCTTGCGTGAGCACACGCATTCCCGCACGAACACCAGTGAATGCTCACGCAGGCACTCATGCTCCCACTCGTGTGAGCACAGCACTCATGAACACACTCCTGTGCACACTGCACACTTGTCACTCTACCTGTGTGTGCACATCCTTGTGAGGGCAAGCACACCCATACAGTGAGCACACACGCCCATACATACACAGTCACTTGGACATACATGCTCACGCACACACTCACATGAGCATCATCACGATTGCCCCTTGCATACACGCACACTCGTGCTCATGTGCACATACACTCCTGTGCCGCACACACGCACACCCACACGTGTGTGCACACTCGCTCATGCAGCTCACATAAGCACGCATGCCTCCTCACACAATGCACACTCACACACGTGTGTGCCCATACCCAATTTAGAAGGACATACACTGGGGTGCCTGGGTGGCTCAGTGGGTTAAAGGCTCTGCCTTCGGCTCAGGTCATCATCTCAGGGTCCTGGGATCGAGCCCCACATCGGGCTCTCTGCTCAGCGGGGAGCCTGCTTCCCCCTCTCTCTCTGCCTGCCTCTCTGTCTGCTTGTGATCTCTCTCTGTGTCAAATAAATAAATAAAATCTTTAAAAAAAAAAAAGAAGGACACACACTTGGGCACGCACAGTGTGCAAACACAGGGAAGCCTTGGCGCGTGCAGCCTCGTGCCCTCCCCCTGCCGTCCTTCAGTGCCCGCCACGCCGTCCTGGCTCCAGCGCGTGCGGCTGTCCTAAGCGCGGAGCCTGTTTGGGAGAGATGGGTCTGGTGGGGGTGACGCACGTCTGTATGGGGGGGACGCGGTTTCCGGAGCGCCACGGGGTGGGGCTGCTTCTCGACGGTGGAAAGCAGGAGAGATCAGGCCACTTCAGTGGCCAGAGCCCAGGGGCGTGGGCTGCGGGAACACTGCCAAGATGACCCGGTCAGCCCTTGTGTCCAGGAGGGAGGGCGGGTGACGGGGACAGCGGCCAGACAGGGGCCTGGCCTGGCAGGAAGAAGGACACCCACCCTCTCTGGGGAGCAGGGCAGGGAAGTAGGTGAGGGGGAGAGAGCAGAGGGTCCGCAGGGGGGCTGTGGCCGGACAAAGGGTGGCCACCTGGGCCTGAGAAGGCAGAGCCTCGTGGGGAAACCCTGGGTGCCACAGCTGGGCAGGGACTTAGGACTCGCTGGCCATTTCCGGGGAGGCCCTCTCTACCCCAGGCTCAGCGTGAGCCAGGCCCAGCGACCAGGGGGCTCCGGGTCACCCAGCAAGGACTTGGCCTCAGTGGAGGTCTGTGTTGAAACTGCATTGTTGGGGGCCCTGAGGGGCCCAGGGGAGTGTGCCCCATTCGTTCCTGCTGCTGCGGCCATGTAGCCAGGACCTGGGACGGGCTGTCCAGCGGAGTGGACGAGCCTCAGAAGGGGTCCCCCAGCCCCCTGCTGTCTCCCCAGCCTGGCCCCCCGCAGTGGCCCAGGAAGTGTTTGTTGAACGAAAGCACCGAGGACGCGTCTTCGCTCTTGTGTGTGCCACAGCCCATGGAGTCCCGGAGGGCAGAGTGGACCTCGTGGTCTGCGGGGACAGGATGTGCCACAGCACGCAGCTCCCTGACTGGCCGGCGCCCCAGAGCTGTGCCGGGGGCACGGGACGGCCTCTCCCGTACCCCGTCTCCCCGAGGGCCTGCTCGCTCTGCTCCATCCCGCAGGGGTGAGGCTGGGCCTCCCCATGGAGCACCAGACGGCGTGGGCGCCTGCCCCCAACGCACATCCTGTGCTCCCCGGTCAGCAGCCCTGGGTTTCATTACCCCCGAGTCCCCAGCCCCGGAAAATATCCCAAATGTAACCCACCCCTGCCCTGTGATCCTATCGGCCCGAACACGTGCTCCTTCATCTGGTTTCCATACTTGGCAGCTGTGCGGGCATGCGCGCGAGTCAGGTGGACGAGATCTGGACACAGAAGCTGGGCAGCGCCGTCCAGCCTGACCCTCATCCGGCCGCCGCACTGGGGCGCTGGGAGGGCAGCCCAGGGCACCCCCTGCTGTCCTCCTCGAGCCCATCTCTCTGGCTCTGTGTCCATTTGAGCTGGAAATACCTCCCCCGCTGGTCTGACGGGGGCCTCCCGGAGAGCCTGGGTCGCAGACCCCTGTCACCCCAGAAGACGGGGACATCTCGGGTCCGTCACGGGTGGGTGGGTCACAGTCCGCGGCCGTCCCACCCGTCCACTGTGGGCACCTTGATTTACTGTCCCTGCCCCTTTAACGGCCTCCTCCGGGCGCGGGCGGCGCGCCCCTCCCGGCCGGAGCTGCCCCGTATGGCGGAGCTGGGAAAATCTATTACCGCCGAGTCATTAATCTGGGGCTGCCGCCGCGGGCGCTCGGGGCCCTCTGTTTAATGGGCTGCTTCCTGAGCTCCGGAGCTGTGCCGCTCGCCTCCCTTGATCAGCTTTGTTTAATTATCAAAATATTTGATGCAGAAAATTGACATTAGTTCTGAAGGTTCTGCCCTGCTCCCTCTCCCGGCTCCTGGTGACATTGAGGGCCTTGGCCACCGCGCCCCTCACCTCAAAATAGCAAGTGGGCCGCCCAGCCTGTGCTCGGCCGGGAGGACACGGGCAGCGGCTAGCCCAGCCCAGCGCGTGGGGCCGTCAGGACCCCGACGCGGGTGCGGGCATCCTCCACCACCCCCGGCTAGCCTCCCCGCCTCTGCTGTCCCGGGGCCACGCCACGGTCCGGGGCAGCCACGGGAGCAGCTGGAGCTGGGACACGGCTTGGCTGGGCCTCCACGGGAACTCCCGTGCGTCTCTGTCCCTCTCTGTCTGTCCCTGCAGTCCTGAGCCAGGGCCCTGCCCGGGCTGCTCCTGGCCGCAGGCAGCACTGGGCTCCCAGCTTGGGGCGACGGGAGTGCCGGGCACCAGCCCCATGTCCGGTCGTCCCATCTGCTTGTCGTCAGGACCTCGCCGGTCTGCAGAATCCCTGAGGGGTCCACTCGGGCAGGGGCCAGGCTGCCCCGGATAGCCAAGCCCCACCCTGTGGGACAGGACAGGCCTGGGACAGCCGCGTGGCCGATGCCTGAGTCGAGGCGGGACGACCTGCGAACTCTCGGCTTTGCTGTCCCTCGTCTTTAAGGCTCAGGCTGTGCCCTCCTGTAGGTCAGCCCAGAGCCCCGGAAGCTTCCGCTCGTGGTTCTGGACTGGAGACAGACAGAACTGCCCTCCTTGCGTTCCAGTCCGTGATGGGGGCTGCTCGTTGGGCAGCTTGGAGCTGGCCTTAGAATTCTGTGTGTGCACGCATGTGCGTGTGTGTGCATATGTGTGCATGTGCGTGCACGCAATGCCCTGGGTGTACCCACTCAGGTGGGCACCACGTGGGTGTCTGTGTGTGCCGGGGGTGCGCATGTATGAGCCTACAGCCACACATCTGTGCATGTGCCCTAGACACACGCTTCTAAGTGTGCACACGTGTGCCCATCACAGGCAATTCATGCCAGCCTTCAGGAAGCCTCTGCTGCCCGATTCCTGGAGCGGGGGCCGTCCGTCTGTGGGAGTCCGTCTTCGCTTCCAGAGGTCAGTGGTCCAGGCGTGGCTTCCTGGTCCCCACGGTCCAGGTGGGGGCAGCGGGAGCCACGGTGGGCTTTTGAGCAGGGGGTTAGCACACAAACACACCTGGAGAGGAATGTTATTAGTCCAGCTTCACCAACAGCCGGAGCAGCAGACCCGAAACTCATTTATTTGCTCACGGTCCCGCAGTCTTGGGCGCACTGGCCAGCGTTCGTCCTCAAACGTAGCTTATTTTGAGATGTCAGATAATTTTCAAAACAGAAAGTAGTTTCAAGGTTGAGAAGAGGCCATTATGGAAAACAAGCAGGGCTCAAGCTCGGACTCGCGGGTTTCGCTTGCAGCCCTGTCCCCCTGCGAGGGACAGGACCCGGGAAGGTGCCGCGCTCACGGGGCAGAGCGGGGCCGTGGCTTCAGGTCCACCTGCGGGAGAAGTGACGTGAGGAACGCACGTGACAGTCGGCGGCCGCCGGGAAGTGAAGGGTGGCCATGCCGCGGGCGTTGGGGCCCCTTCGGGGATGCGCGCATGCCCTTGTGAGCCCAGGCGTGACCGCCGCCGCCCCATCCAGGAGCTCAGACTGACGTGATCCCTGCCCCATCGCAGCTGCTGGTGCCCCGTGTGCATCTCTCGTGAAAACTGACACCCCAGTCTTTGCCTCTGTCACTGAAGGCCACGTCTGCTCGGCCACCAACACAAGAGGGGCCCTCCAAGATGCAGTGACAGCAAACTGGGCTTTGGGTGCCTTGTTTCCTGGGGAGCGGGGTCCTGGGCTCTGGGAACAGGGGTGATGTGGGTCTGTTTTTTGCCTCGGTGGACAGTTTTTAGTGAAAACGATTCCGCGGGTCTTTGCTGACCTCTGTGTGAGGGGGCCGGGTGGGGCTGCTGTGTGGCCCGTGGGCGGGGGTGGGGGCTTCTGGGAACCCTGACGCCAGTGGGAATTCACAGGGTAGGGATGGGCCCACCTTGGGCCGTGCAGCGGCGCCCAGGGAGGCCTGGGACGGTGTCCCGAGCAAGCGTTGGTGCGACCGTGGCTATGAAGTCCCACACAATGGGTCTTCAAACAGCAGAAGAGATCTCTCTCTCAGTCTACAGACCAGAAGCCTGAAACCCGGGTGTCGGTCCCTCCGGAGGCTCAGGGAGGCCCCCTCCGGCCTCTGCTCCGTGGTCACGTGGTCTCATGGTCACGTGGCTGCCTGCTTCCCATGTCTCCTCCTCTTCGTGGACCCCCGCAGCTGGATGAGGGCCCGCCCCAAATCAGGGATGATTTCATCTTGAGATCCTTAATGAATTACACCTGTAAGACCCTATTCCCAAATAAGATCTCCTTCTCGGGTTTGGAGTTACATGACTTTGGGGGACCCCAGTCAAGCCGCCACTTTGTAAGAAGTACTTTCCTTGTTTTCCAGGGAAGCCGGTGGAGGAAGGCGGTCTGGGAGACGGACGGGGGAGCCACGGGTTTCCCCGCAGAGAAAGGCAGGCAGTGCGGGGTGTGCAGAAGGGCGATCCCCCAGATGCCCAGGCCTGCACGGGCGTTTGCATCTGCGCACCTATGACTGAGAAGCGTGCACGCACGGCGGCCACATCTTCAGCCCTGGTGGAGCTGGGCAGGGGGTCAATGAACAAACTAATAAATAACCGCGGTCGCGATCTGCCATCCCGCCCCCGGCCCAGTGGTCCTTGGCCTCAGTATTTTGGACGCGGCTTGGAGGCCGTGGGCGGAGACCCCTGCAGGTTTCCAGGGAAGCTGATCCGCTCGCCCTGTCGGGGCATCTCTGTGGGTATAAGGGGGCCCGCATTTCCACACGTGGGGAGCCCGTCCCATACTTGGGTCTCCCGAGCGACACCCGAGCTGCCCGCCCCGCCTGGCCCCTCCTGGGAGCTGAGGCTGGGGGCCGCTGTGTCCGGGGGCCGGGCACTGCCCTGGGCAGGGCGGGGGTCTCCAGACGGGCCTGGGGGCATTTGGGAGGCCGTGCTTGCGTGCCCCGGGAAGGGATGGCCTCCGTGGCCGTCTCCGGGAGGACTGGCGCTCTGGGCCCCGCTGCCCCTGCCGCCCGGACACGCGGGGGTTAAGCCTCGGCGCGCGTCAGCGCTGGTGCCCCGGGCGATCGTTTCCATATATATTTGTTTGTGGTCAGAAGTTGTCACGGACCAGGCTACGGAGACCTTGACTTTTCTCTGACACTTACAATTACTGCCCCGGGGACTCATTTTCTGTGCGGCCACCTGCTGACCCGGCCCAACCCAGCCCGCCCTGTCGTCCGGCCCACGCTGTCTTCTTGCCATCAGGCTGGGGGCTGGCGGCGTGGAGCCCCCACCGCGGCATCTGCCCCTCAGAGTCCCCCTTCGAGCGCCGTGTTCTCCCCATTCCTGGGTGCGGGGCGTGATGGGACTCCAGCCCCACAGAGCCTCGCTGGGCCCCCAGACCCCAGACTTTCCTGGCCGGGGTCACCTTGGCATGGAGCCTTCCGACCGGGGGCTGCGGGTGCGGAGGAAGGGCGGGGGTGGGTGGATAGAGAAAATGGCGATTTCTTCTCACCCCCCTTGTTCTGCTATTTCCCGGATGTGACCTCTGCCCCCCTGCCCCCCCCCCGCCCTGCGCACGGCAGTACCCACCCCTACCATGCGTGGTCCCCGTGGCCCGGCCCCCCAGGCTCCCGCTCTGACGTCACCCCCAGGCCGGCTCGGGAGGGAGGGGTGCTGGGGCGAGGGCGCTCTGCCCTGGGCAGATGGGGGCCTGGCCTCCCTCTGGAGGTCATCTCTGTGGTCCCGAGACCGGCGCTGGCCTCAGTCCCTGTAGGACTCCCCTCCCAGGAGAGCTCCTGCCCACGTCCTCTTAGGGGTTCAGAAAGTCCACGGACAGACGGCCCCGCGCCCCTGCCTGTGCCCGGGCCAGCCCAGGGCCGGGGGCAGGAGGAGATGGTCTCCGAGGAGTGACACCGGGGAGAGAGGGACCCTTCATCCCCCGGACAGCCGGGGCCTCAGCCTAACCCTCAGGGTGCTCAGGTCCCGTCTGAAGTGTGCCTGTCCCCCCACGGAAGGGGGGAAGCCTCTCCTCTCACCCCGTTGCACTGTGGGACCCCGGGGACAAGGGGGCCCACAGCCTCTGCTCGGGGGACTAGGCGACCCTGGAGGGGGCAGGGGAGTGACCCCCGGGAAGCTGGGCTCCGGGCATCCTGGCCACTCCTTCCCCCTCTGACTGCGATGTTTCTTTACCAGAAACGCCAGCACTTGACCCTGCCGGTGACCTGTGGGCCACCCCCGAGCTCCCCGTGTTCCCATTGCCCCTGTGAGGCCCCAGGCCCCCCACAGCTCGGGCTGACTCATCCCTGCCCCAGGGCCCCTCCTGCGGCCCCCAGCCTCCCAGGGCCCGAGTGGGCGGTGGTCACCGCTCCCCCCGCCCCCGCCCTCACGTCAGGTTGGCTGCTGAGTCGTGACGTCACCCTGCTGCTGGCCTCCGGTCCCGCCGTCACCACTGCAGGCCACGTGTGGCTCCCCCGCGTAGCCCTGCACTGCCGGCCCGGCCGGACCCAGGGACACACGTCGGGCGTCGGCCGGCTCCCGGGGCCTCTCGGGGTATCCCGAACCCCCTCACAGCCTTATTCCCACGTGTCTCCCAGGCCTGCTGCTCCGCCTGGTGGAGGGCTCTGTGGCCCCCGCTCCGGGCACAGCCCCTGGCTGGCCTTCCCATCCCGTGCCAGTGCCGCTCCGGAGCCTCCAGCCCCCCCCTTGCTGCCCCCGTGGGAGCAGGTCCCCTCCCCCAAGGGCGGGACCGGCCCGGCCGCTCTGTGCTCTGGTGTCACACTAACCCACCCGCAAGCACACGCCATGCCCCGTGCGCACGGGCTGTCGGCGCCGCGGGTCCTGTGCTGAGCCCGCCAGCCGCTGCATCCACGCGGTGCGTGAGGAAGGCCTCGGGGCCCAGGCCCGGGGGTCCCCCAGCTTCCCTGGGCAGCCAGAGAGGGCTCCAGAGGCGAGGCAGCCTTTAGTGGCCCTTGCCAGATGGGAGGCCCTTGGCCGGGGGCCGTGGGACGACAGACGTCCCCGAGGAAGGGGCAGCAGGAGCAAAGCCACAGGCCGCGAGCCCACGCGAGGATGGGACAGACGGCTGGGCAGTGGGCGGGCCGCGGCCTCCGGGGAGATTTCCCAGAGGCGCTCTGTGGAGCCCGTGAGCCGGGCTGGGCTGGGACACAAGGCACGGGGGTCAGTGGAGGGGGCTTTCCCCCCAACTGCAGAGGGTGATGGGGTGCCGGGCTCTGAGACTCGCAGAGGAAGGGAACCTGTCGTGTGCTTCACCCGCGTCCACTCACGGAAGACACCTGCTGGCTTTTCTTTGTCTCACGCAGCCTAATGTGTGCCGGTCCCCACGCACCGGGTGGCTTCAGACAGCACACTCAGTATCTAGGTTCTAGAGGTCAGGGCTCCCGGGGCGGCTTAGCTGGGGCTCTGCTCAGGGTCTCGCCGGGCCGCGGCGACCTCCCTGTCTGCGGTG
>JAPYYJ010001200.1:0-14509 GCA_028533885.1 Nasua narica | reverse complement strand
TCACATGTAAGAAGTTCATCAAGGCAGAGAAGCATCCTTTAATTCCTGGTTCTCGTCACAGCCCATATCCCTGTATACTAGGGACACCTTGCCATATGTGTAGCAAGTGTGCCATGGATTATAACTTCTTTTCTGAGGATTTCCATGAAATTTCCTGACTCTAAGACTTGTGAGACACTGGAAATTGCCAGAGGAGTCTGTGGCATTTTGTTCAGTAGAAATACAATTACAGAATCTTAAGGCTAAAAGAAAGCTTCCAAGTCCACACCTGTCAGAGGCTGACCCATAGCTAAGCCTCCTCGGATGGAGACGCTCCTGGGAATGGGCTGCTCCATTCCATCCTGTGTCTTTCACACCCCAAGTGTTTTTCTTTACCCGATTCTCTTCTTCATCTCTTCATTGTATTATTTATTTTCCTTTCAGAAACAGTAACAATGCCATAACAGGTTTCCTAAGTAGATTTCACCTTGTCCTCGCCAAATCAAGAAAAGAAGTCACTATGATGTGACTGAGAATGTGGGCGTGGGAGAGGCTGGCAAGGACTCAGCCCAGCCGCCTCACTGCCTCCCACGCCTTTGGCTCCCTTCTCCTCAGAATCCCAGGCAGCTACAGCACCTCCAAGCCTGAGTGGGGAGCCATGCTCTGGGGCAGCAACACCAATTCCCTTTGCCTTTGAATAGAGTGCTCTCATGGCAGGGGGCCTGGGCCAGAAGCTGCAAGGAGGGTGGGAGCAAGACAGAATTTAAAAGAGAATGGGGTTTGGGATAAAATCTTGGAACAAGCCAGTCCTTCCTTGGCCTCCTGGGAGGATCAAATGGACAGGTGGCTTCCAGAGAGCAAACAAAAGACATTGTTGTAAATCACTATGTGTACCCAAAAAGGTGGGAAAGATGGGAGGTAACTGCTCTTGGTCTTGGCTGTTTATGGGCAAGTAAGGACCAAGGGCAGGAGCATGAAGTGTTGGTATGGATGTGGCCCCTCACAGGTTGGGGGACAAGGCCACCATAAGGCCAATGAAGTGGTGATGGCTGCAATTAGTAAGGGGGTCTCAGGGAGAAATGCACCAGCAATGGAACCGGCATACAAGCGCAAGGAGACTCCAGCCCCCCAGAGAATGTCGAATGGATTTCACCTGGAGTGTCTGCGGGTTCCCCAACATATGAATTTCCTCCTGTATAAAGAAGAGTAGATCTTTTTTAACTCTCAATGTATCAAATGAGGGTGACCTTATGGAGCAAAAAACTACAGCTCAGTATATGGACAGTCACTTGAAAACTTCCTAACTTTCAAAAACGGGATTGTCGGTCTCAGGAAGTCATGGTGACCTCCCCCAGCTTCCACGGTCAAACACAAAGCAGATCCCACAGGCAGGTGAGAGAAGGGGTTCTTGGATCTGGTGTTGCTTTCACAGGTCGGCCCGCCAGGATTCTTACAAAAGTTAGAGAAACGGAGCAGGGAAAGTGCATTTTAGGAAGTTAACCTTTGAGATAGGTCATTCTAAAACTTTGGTGCACTTTTTCTTAACAACTCCACTTCTGTTTCTCCTTACCTAGCTCAAAAGCATTTCTCATCCCTACTCTGCTTGCCAAATCCCATGACAAATCGGCCAGCCCTAAAGAAAAATCATAACAAGTAAAAAGAAAGGCCCTGTTGGGAGCTAGTTCTTGCACTCATGTCTAGAGCACAGAGGGAGCTAATCGTATCTTCAATAGGAACTTGTTGATTGACAGAAAAAGAGACTAGGTTTCATAAAATTTTTTCAAAGTTTATGTCACACAAGGTTCTAGGTAACAGGCTTAGCCTACCCTCTGAAAATCATAGAGACAAAATTTGGTTTCAGTCTGTTGAAAACTAGTACTACACTAGCATGACCACAACCAAAGCAGAGTCCTTCTTTGCCTTGGTCACTGTGATTTCTGTAGCATCTAGAAGAGTACCTGGCATATGGTAGATTCAATGAAGAATAAGGAATGAACGAATGAATGAATGAACGAACAAACTGGGAGGCTCATTAGGTAGACAAGAATGGGAAAGGAAATGAATGAACGTTGAAAATGTCCTGAACAGGAGAGCAAGAAAGGAGCAGGGAGAGTATCTCCTCATCTTATTTATTTACTTTAATTTTAATAAATTAAATCATGATTGTCTCAATAGAGAACATTTTAGTTATTAGATCTTAGTTTCTTTCCCCACCTTTTTCTGTTGGAGAACATGTTGAATAATGTAACTTGATACCAAAATGGGATACCCCTGTGAAAATTTAGAGCATGCCGCAAACTTTATTACTTTACCGTTTTCATTTCCAATCTCTCAGTTCAGTAGCAAATACTGTTGAGAGGGTAGAAATTTAGTTTGATAAAGACTTTAGACTCTTCAAGAATTTTTTCATCAAACTTAAGAAGAATTGTCTTAACTTTGCAGATTTTTTTCTTCTAATAATACTGAGGTCCAACAACAGGATTATAAGGTAAAAATTACATACTCAATAAGCAGTTGCCATTTTATCATTTTCCTAGTTCATTCCCATTTTTTGTTTTTATTTGGCTCAGTTCACTTCTCAAGGAGTGAGGACATTTTTTTAACCTAAGGTCTGATTGTAACTTTGCTACCACCTTCTGGCAAAATAATGTACATCTTACGATCTTTGACTAGAATGAGTTTCCACAATTTCATTTACTTCATGTTTTATACTTATTTACTTCACCTGCATCTATTGAGGTTAAAAGTCAAAGCAGGAAGTGTTGCAGTAGCTCATCCAGAGCAATAGGTTGAGTCAGGGGCCTGAGTTAGGCCCACTGGGGTGGGACACACCAACGGCTGTGTGAAATGAGCCCAGGACAGAACATTTTAATGGCTCAGAAGAGAATGAAAGACCAGGATCCCCATCAATGGCTGCACTTGGTCCCAAAAGACCTGACCTTGCCCTGCACAAGGAAAACACACTGCTGGTATACAGTAAAAGGAAGGCAAAGAATACCTAGCCATCCAACTGTCATTCAAAGGAAGCAAGATAAATAGATCCTAAAGAAGATGGGCAAATGTCAAGGAAGATTTACCCACGCCATACATATAAGCAGAAATAGGTTTAGACAAAACTGCCCACATTAAACATCAACAATATGCAGAGAGATGGCACAAAGAATACTAACACAATGAAAATGAGCCATCTGTAACCATACATCACAATACAGACGAATCTCCCAAGCCAAATGCTGAGGGAAAGGCGTCTGATGCAAAAGGTTGCATAATGTATCATGCTATTTACAGGTCATTAAAACCTCCCGGGGCAAAACCAGACTCTGCTGTGAGAAGTCAGAGCACTGACTATCCTGTAGGGAGCAGGCATGTCTGTCTCCTGATTAGCTCCTCCCACCTCCCCAAATCCTGACATTTTCACTCAAGGTTTTGTGCCCTTCTTATTGACATTAAAATAAATATATACAAAATATATATTTATATAACCATATTATAGATAAATATATTTTATATCACATGATACATGACAGATTATATATAAATATATATATATATAAATTCTTGGTATATGTGTATCAATTCCATAACAAAATCTTTACCTACTGAAAATAGCATAATATGGAATCATATTATTCATTATTCACTATAAACAAGACCTCATTGTGCAGCATAAACAGTAACGATTCTGCAGAAAGTCATTTGGGGGGCCAGCTAGAATAATTGTATTAGTCAGCTTGGGTTGTTATAACAAAACACCATAGACTGGGTGGCTTAAGGCGCAGACATTTATTTCTCACAGTCCTGGAGGCTGGAAAGCCCAAGATCAAGGTGTTAGGAAGGTAGGTTTCATTCCTTGACATCTTCTCCTAGCTTGTATCTCTCTCTGTATCTCGCTTGTATCTCACTCACATGACCTCGCCTCTGTGAAAGAGAGAGAGCACGAGCGTGAGTGAGCTCTGGTACCTCTTCTAAGGACACTAACCCTATATGATCAGGGCCCCACCCTGATGACCTCACTGAACCTGACTTCCTTAGAAGTTCCGTCTTCAAATACAGCCACCCTGGGGTTAGGGTTTGGACATCTGCATCCTGGGGGGTCACATTCGGCTCATAACAGCAGTGAGCTCAGCTCCTGGGCAGGGTCTCACGGCCTCCTGTCTGGGAGTTTGCTAGATCCCATCTCTCAATTCCCTTGGTCGGTGGTGCCAGGAGGAGAAAATCCTTGAAGCAGGACCCACCTGCAGGCTCCCCGCTTCGCCTCACGTGGAGCACGGCCATGACTTACCCACTTCCAGGGAGGACGCGCTCGCGGCTCGGGTTTCGGGTTTCCTGCCCGCGGACAACAGAGTCCGGCCCACTCGGTTGAGGTAGGAGATCTGTCTGTGGGTCTGCATCTCAGAATCACGGAGAGGGCTGAAGCAACAGATTCGAAGTTGAGCTTCCGTGAAGGAGTGCCGAGCCACAGGCCCGGCTGACCCCCCGCCCGGGAGCGCCGTCCCTCAGCATCAGGAGGCGCAGCCCGGGAAGCTGTGCTGGCGGGGAGGGCGGCGGGCGGCGTGCGGACCCGGGCTTCAGCAATGCCAGCGGCGCAGGCGCATATTAGCCAGGGGCTCCGGTCCTCTGAGACAGTGCTCTTTGAACTTGAAGAGGTTTACAAACCACTCGGACATCTTGTGAAAATTGTCGATTCTCCTTCTCGGCGCCTGAGGTTGGCTCGGAATTCCCCACTTCCGAAGAGCTCTCAGGTCACGTGGCCGTGAGCCTGGGCCCGCCAAGCCCCAAAAGCCTTGTCCCCTGAGCCACCACCTGCCCGCCGACCCCCAGGCCACCTGTCATATCACGGTATCTTACCTCCCCAAGCAGCTCTGCACTTCGCCCCGTCCCACCCAATTTCCCATCCTTCCTGAGGCTTCTGGAATCAGCTCCTGTCAGCAAATCCAGCTTCTCCTCCCAGCATTCCCTTCACGCCCCTGTTTGAACAGAAAGGAGACACCCTCTGAGGACGCTACCCCCGCGGCCTTCTTCACGGACGCGGGGGCTTCCCTTACTTGCAGAGGGGCTCGGAGGCACGAGACAGGATAGAGGCCTCCTTGCTCCTTCCAAAATGTATTCCTTGTCTCACCCGTGTTATTCCTCCTTTCCCTTGGGAAAAGACAGGGGAGGCCTCCAGCAGACACCCCTTCACCAAACTGTCAAAGTTATCACCAACAATGGGACAAATAAACATCATGTACCTCCTGATAAGAGGTACTGAAAAGGCTGCATCCTTGCCAAAAACGCAGAGCCCGAATTTAATCATCAGCATACATTAGACAACCCAAATTGAGAGATACCCTACAAAAGAACTGGCCAATATGTTTCCCAAATGTCAGGGTCGAGAAGGATTGAGTAAGTGCTTCAAATTAGAGGAAACGCGACATGAGGAGAAAATGGAGTGTGTGATCCTGGACTGGAACCTGGACCCAAAATGAGGACATTGGTTGGACAATGGTGAGTACGTATTATATTGTGTTGATGTTAGTTTCCCAATTTTGACAATTATTACTGTGGTTCCTGATTTTGACAATTGTAATATATTAACATTGTAGGACTCTGAGTTAGGTGCTTACAGCAATCCTTTGTGCTATTTTGTAACTTTTTAAAGTCTGAAATTATTTCAGAAACAGAAGTTTTTTTAAACTACAGACTATTTGGAAGTCTGTTGAGCCCTCACTAAGCCTCTGTGTTAGTGTCAGTCACTTACTGACCTTCTGGTCACCCTTTCTTCATGCATCAAAGACGACTTCATCCATTCAATATCCTCTTCCCTCCTTTCCCCAACCCACTCATCTCAAACAGATTTTCCTCCACCTCTCTTCAGCCACCTCATAAATCTCGAACTAAAGTACCCAAACTATGGCTTATGACCCAAGTCCCACTCCAAACATTCTTTGAGTTCACTGAGACCTCCAGCTTACTGATGTGACCATTTTTCCAACATCCATCACCCACCCTCACCCCCAGCACCATGTACGGTCCACCTGCTTTACCACCTTCTACCCCATGTCCAACACTTTAAATTCTCTCTTAAAAACATTTAACTCCCTTGGCTATCTCACCGTCTGTTCTATTCACCTGCAAAACTCAATGTTAGGTAAACTTGATATCCACCGAAACAGCTCAATGTTGCTAGGGGGAAAAAATGTAAATAAACATGCTGATTGGTCCCACATAGGTAGCCGCTAATAGTCGAGTGGTCACTGACACTGCTAGACACGCCTTCTTTTTTTTTTTTTTTAAGATTTTATTTGTTTATTTGACAGAGAGATCATAAGTAGGCAGAGAGGCAGGCAGAGGGAGAAGGGGAGCAGGCTCCCCGCTGAATAGAGAGCCCGATGCGGGGCTTGATCCCAGGACCCTGGATCATGGGACCCATGATCCCAGGATCATGACCTGAGCGGAAGGCAGAGGCTTTAACCCACTGAGCCAGCCAGGAGCCCCTGGACAGGCCTTCTTCGTGTCCCTGGTAAACATGCAATCCCACTGTTGAAGAAACCAACTTTGGGCTGTGTGTAGATCAGTAAGTACTTTCAGAGACTTCATTGCTGGCATTCCAATAACTGCTGGGAGATAGTGAAAGTTGGGCACACAATGTCTTTGTGATTTCTTTTCTTTTTCATCTGGATAATTGTATGGTCATGATGCAAAGGGAACCAAAAAAAAAGTCACCAGTACTTTGTAAAATGAATTCCAAAAGTTTTAGGTCAACTCTTGTTTTTATTCTCATGCACCAACCAGTCTTCCTTAGCAATCCTAATGTTGCTGTGCTCTGAGATCAAGTCCCAAATTCAGAAAAGACTTCAAAAACGACAGGATGTCTATGACATAAGAAATATATATTTGCTGTCTGTCTCATTTCCTGGCACCTGGAATCTCTGAAGTAGTTAAGTGTCTTTTTGAATGCTCATAGGATGACTAGTGGCTGGGGGCTCCTCGAGAGCCTCAGGACAGGGGCTGGCTGCCAGGGGAACCAAGCATGTAATTAGAAGGTTAGAATTTTCTACCCTAATCCCCTTACCCCCACCCACCTCCTGGGAAGGGAGAGGGGAGAAGTTAAGATAATCACTAATGGCCAGTGACTTAATCAATCATGCCTACAGCAATGAAGTCTCCACAAAAACCCCAGCTACCCTAACTGCAGGGGTTTGAAGAGCTTCCAAGCCCATGACTACGTGGAGACTCGGGGAGGGTGGTATGTCTGGAGAGGGGATGGAGCTCCCGTTTCCCACAGCTTGCGCTACACAGCTCTTCCATCCAGCTGCTCCCGAGTTGTTATATCCTTGTATAATAAACTGGTAATCTAGTACCTAAACTGTTTTCCTGAGGTATGTGAGCCGTTCTGGCAAATTAAAGAACCTGTTGGAAGCACAGGTGGCAACTTGAACTTGCCCGCATCTGAAGTAGGGAGGGCTCGGTCTTGCGGGACTGCACCCTTGACCTGGGGGTTCTGATACTAACTAAAGGTAGTGTCAGAATTGAACTTCACTGGAGGACACCTAGCTGTTGTCCAGAGAACTGGAAAATCTCTTGGTCAGGGGAGGAGGGGAGGAGGAAGCCCCACATACTTGGAGACCAGAAGACCAGAAATGTGAGTGTTGTGTATAGAGAAGGAAAACAGAAGACTTTCCTTACAGTGTCCCTCACACCAGTGTGTGGTCCACAGTTCATTGGTCCAAGATGAATTAAGTACAGAGATTGAAAGGAGGTGCCGGGAACACTTGAAGTACCTTGACATGAGTGCCACATCCAAGCACTGAGTCTGTGACAAGCGGCCTGGAGCATTCGAGGGCCCCATTCCCTGGTGAGCTGTGTGCCAGAGCTGAGTAGGAGCCCTGAGCAGCAGGAGCGCATTACAGGGCGTACTATCTGCCATTGCTTTGTCCGCTGTCAACTAACGCATGTGCAAATCTTAGAAAACGTAAGCATTTCTTTTCACAACTTGTAATCTTTACAATAATTTTAATTTTTAGTCAAGTTAACTTTCTTTTAAATTTATGGTTCATCTTACCAGCTAAACTAGGAAGTAATTAATGTTGTTTATTAATTTATTTGCTTATTTATTTCTACCTTTCTGAAAGATTTAATAATACTTGCAATCATGAGGTAGACAGAACATTTCAGCAGTTCGGTTACTTGCCAAATAATCATCTTTTCCTTTTTTTTCTTAAAGATTTTATTTATTTATTTGACAGAGAGAGAGATCACAAGTAGGCAGAGAGGCAGGCAGAGAGAGAGGGGGAAGCAGGCTCCCCGCCGAGCAGAGAGCCCAATGCAGGGCTCCATCCCAGGACCCTGAGACATGACCTGAGCCAAAGGCAGAGACTTTAAACCACTGAGCCACCCAGGCACCTCATCTTTTCCTTTTTCTTTTCTTTCTTTTTTTTTTTTTGTTTGAAATAATTTCAACCTCTCAGAAGAGTTGCAAGAATAGTACAAAGAATTTCCTCATACCCTTTACCCAGATTCACCAATTTTAACATTTTGCCCATTTGCTTTATAATTTTCTGCGTGTGCGTGTGTGTGTTGCTGTTGTTTTTCCCCTAAACCTCTGGAGATCAATCCCCCTTTATCCCTTACCCTATTGTAGTTCCCCTTATAAGTCAAGCAGTGCACTGGTCCTTTAATTAAGAAGGTCTTACTATAGTTTAAAAAAAAAAAAGATAATCCTAATAGTGTGTTTTTTACATATCAAAAATTGTGAATGACATAAAAGCAAATGCTTTGACATGATAAATACTCCGTAATATTCTATATAATAACATAGAAGCTGATGATAAACAATTATTATCTCTATCTCTTGCTGAGATACAGTGGTTACTCAAGCGGGGAATTTAACTGACAATGTTTGAACTCAGGAACAAGCTCTTAGTTTAAAAAAAAAAAGGAAGCTGGTTCCCGCTTTGTAAAGATGCGACTTGAACAGCCTTATTTACTTATTTGCCTGGTAACATCAGTATTTTTAGTGATTTTAATAGTTTTATGCACAACATATTCTCCAGTTGCAGGTAAGATCTAAACGCAAAAACAAAAGTTGTAATTTGGGAAGATAAAATTTACACAGACTGTAATAACATTTCCATAATTTAGCAAGAATTACCAATACTTTAGATACTGGATAGAATGTTTTGAATTTTATTTTCCATCAAAATATGGAAATAGATCTTGAATTCATTTCTTTCATCAAAAGATAGTATAATTTTAACTATAGTTATACAGGAAATATTGTTAGAATTGACTACTTGTGATGGATTGGTGATGACTTTTTAAAATATAACTTGCTTCACTTGTCTGCATAAAATATGCATAAAAGTGAGATATAGCATCTAAAATTAGCTCCTGTGAGCTGGTTTTCCTACTATGTACGTTATTAAAAACAAAGAAAAACAAAGCATAGAAACCGCTTAATATACATTATGCCCAGGGAGTAACTAGAAACGAGACTAGATAAATTTTAACAAGTGATCAATCTAGATTAAATTTTCAATCTAGATTATATAAGCCTGAACAAGTGAGAAAACAAGTTCATTTATCACATTAAAAATTTAATATATATATTATATATATATAGTAAATAATAGTACATGTTTATACCAAATACTTGGTACAAAACTAAAACACTGGTTCCTATGGCATTTGTTCAAAACTCCATTTAGGCATTTAACACAGAGAGATAGCTATCCCACCCTAACATTTTGTTTAGTTTTATTTACATTTGCCAAGAATGACAGGAACTTGTTATTACCTACTTTTTGTTCTGATTATCTTTATTAAAATGTTATTCTTTGTTGAATCTAATAATTAAAAATTGTGACTTGCATTTTTATGTAACTTTTCTAATAATTTTTTGTTGTATTTTGCAAAAGTATTGGTCCACAACCAAATGGAAATAACATGTCTTTCACTACAGATTAATTTGGGCAGGGCAGCTGTCGCCTTTGACAGTCCCTAGATGGCCACTAGGTGGTGTCCAAGGATCTTCTCACAGACTGCTTGTGACCTTTGGAATGGCACCTCCAGTTGAAAAGGAATAGGCACTTTGTGTGCTACAAACTTTTCCAGTGTCTTCTGGCAGAATCGTGAAGCCCACAGAGAAGGCAATTCAGCCTCCCTTCTATGGGACATTTGCAAACGCTGAGGTGGGTACAAATGAAGATATCTATTTCATATAAATACATTGTGCTAGATGTTGCTAATAGGCTTCCTGCATGAATTGAACCATATCTATACACCAAAGCTGTTAGAACAACTGTCATCAAGAAGATTCTATTTGACGTTTCTTTGTCCGAAATAACAACAGGAGCCAACTATATCCAGGTCAAATTACAAAGGACATCTCTCAAGCCTTTTCAGTGTTCACAGCTCCCAGAATCAGCAGGGCAGTGGAACAGTGGAATCGAATTCTGGAAAATAACTGGCTGAAATTAGCCCATAGAACAGACTCGAGTGAGCTCCACAGCCAACAGAAAGACAATCTCCCCACATTAATAGATGGCCCATGACTCTTGCTGCTGTTCTCTCAAGAGCCACTCACAACAGAATATTTCTATGAAGATGTCCCAGATTCTATTAAAAACATAAGTGAAATATACAGAGCTTTCCATTCACAGGCCTGGGAATCCAACCCTCATGAGCCTGGCCATAACCCATGACCCATATCAAAGTTCACCAAAGCCATCCATGCCTTTTGCCACATTGGCATGGTCATAACAAAGACCTGCCTGTCACCAACACTTTTATAAATTGCGAAGTCCCTTAGCTTTCAATACATTCCTTCCCTGTTAAAAAGATGTGCACCAGTGGGGCAGACAGCAAGAAGAATAAAAACCTGTCTATGGCAAAAGCTGATACCTCCCAGGATGAATTGTCAAGGCTGATGTCCAACTTGCACACCTGCCCTCTGGCCATTTTTCCAAGGCAGCCAACATCTCCCACCGCCTTTCAAGTACAGGATTCCCCCACTAAGGAGAACACGCCTATGGAAACTTTCATAAGCCAAAATGGTGTAAAACAAAGAAGCAAATTACCATTAATTTATAATGGAAAAAATATGAAGCCTTCCTAGACCCAAAAAAATAACCTCCTGGGCTTTCCTGAGACCTCAGTACACATCTTGCTAACAGATGCACACAGTACACCATAGGTGCTCACACGGTTCAGAGCTCCAGCTACTTGATGCTGAGATGTTGCACGTAGTTCCCAGGGAAGGAGCTGGATGGTGCCAACCCCACCACCCCGGGTGCTCGTGGCTTCAGCAAGAGCTTGCTGCAAAGCAAACACTGAGCTCTGTTTTGCTTTTTTGTCTTGTTTCATACAAATGAAAATCCTCTTTGAATTTCTTTCAGTTAGCAAAGACAGGTACTAAGTAGTTCTTTTGTAAAAATGAAGTAGCCTCTTGTGACCTTTCAAAAAGCAGGAGATACCTGTCCTCAGAAACATCCTCCTCTCCCTCTCTGTGTTCGCCTGAGCCACAGGCAAACAACTGTGGAAGCTGCCGGGGCTGGGAACCTCTTCCCTGCGAAGGCAAGTGGGCAGTGCAATGGCCGGCGACAGAATCATTTACGCACAGCAACCTGAGGTGGCCACTGACATCGTGTTCCTCCTCACAGCCTTGATTCTCTGGAATTGAGACGGTGCAAATCTGTGGCCTGGGGAGAGAGGAGTTTGCCTAATTAAATGGGTGGGCCCAACCTTGAACTTTTCTTCCTTAGGAAACTGGTGATTTTTAGCGGATGATTTTAGCAGCTGTTTCTGTTTTGACTGTTTTTAGAGGCCACTCATTGCCAGGAGAACAAACACAACAAAAATAACTGAACAAAGTTCTCTGCAAAGCCAAAGGCAGAGTCTGAAGACACGCTCACCTGATCTTCCTTTGACTTTAATCCAGAGGACCGAGTAACAGAGCTTTCATCCCAGTACTAGTTCTCTCTGCTAATCCTGTGTCCCTGTTGTCAGGTTCCCAGTTTGAAAAGACACATGCAAATTAAGCTAATTCAAGAAGCGTGCTTATTAAAATAGATTATTTATAAAGGCGTGGACAGGGAGGCACAGGAAAACCAAAGGTCACCAGGCTCTTTACACTGGGTTGGTAACAATGGAGAAACTGCCACCGTCCACAGTTGGCAAAACGTGAGGGGAAAGAGCAGTTACTGGAACTCAAAAGAAGAAACTCACATAGAAGTCACTTTGAGAGGGGCAGTGATGAGAAACACAGCCTGAAGTGACCCCCTTCCACTCCATTCTCCTTTCATGATGGACCAAACCCAACAAGAAACTAGAGAAGATGACCTATTGATGTGATCCACACATATCAGCCTCCCGGGACATAGAACAAGGTATGATGGATCTGGAGGGATAGATGGAACATACAACACACACACACAAACACACACTTTATCATCCTCTCTGGACATCTGGTGGGAAGACTAAGCCCCCATCACCGGATGGGCAAGAAGTTCTACCAACTACCATGTCATTCCAAGTCGATACTGATTTTTCTCATACTCCCACCTAAACCTAAAACTTTAGCCAACGTCGGTGTTATCCATATAACTTTTTTCAGAGAAAAGGCCTGAAACTAATAATATTACATTGTATGTTAACTGGAATTTAAATAAAACCTTGAAACAAGAAAAAAAAAGAGAGAGAGAAAGAGAAGGGAGACAAGAAACATCTGAGTCACACGGAACACCACTGCAACACTCCTAACCTCTGAGGTCTGTTCAGGTCCCACTGTCCACTCCATGTGCCCCTTAACCTCTCCTAGCATCTTGGCCAGACCAGGGGTCAAACTCTGCCTTGCTACAGTCTCTGAGACATTGGAAGTATTTTCTTTATGGGTTGTTGCAGTTTTTCATTCACCAAGACAATTGGTCAAGGGGGTATAAAAGACTACCAGTAAATCTCCTGGTTCTCATAGTTCTCCACAGCCCAGTTTTCTCTAGACAATCAAGATCAGTCAAATCAGCAGACACAGAAAGTCCATTGGTTCAGTAGCATGGTAAGTCCAAGATGGCCAAGGGCAATCTCCACCACCAATTCACTGGAACCATTCCTCCCTCCCACATGAAGTCCCCCAAACTTACATGCTTCTCAAAGAATTAAATTAAAGGGGCACCTGGGTGGCTCAGTGGGTTAAGCCTCTGCCTTCAGCTCAGGTCATGGTCTCAGGGTCCTGGGATGGAGCCCCGCATTGGGCTCTCTGCTCAGTGGGGAGCCTGCTTCCCCCTCTCTCTGCCTGTCTCTCTGCCTACTTGTGATCTCTCTCTCTCTCTCTCTGTCAAATAAATAAATAAAATCTTTAAAAAAAATTAAATTAAAAGGGTGGGGTAAGGTATCTTTAAAATGAAAGATCTGGCAATTACCTTAAGTAACCTAGCGATCAGAAGTAAGCAGCCTGGCCCGATTGGCTTTAGGGTGCGCTGTGATTACGTACAGAACCTCACCTGTGCAGTTTTCTTGCCAAAGACATTACACCTGAATGAGCCATGAGGAAATGAAACGACAGATCCAGAATGTGGGACGTACTGCAAGACACTTGGCTTGGACTGTTTAAAAAACAATCAATATTATAGAAAACAGAAATAGTAGGTAATTTATTCTAGATTAAAAGAAACAAATAACCAATTGAAGGGCACGAACCTCAACGAGATATCAACTACATCAGGGGAAGAAATGAAGAATATTTTGGGGAACAAGTGGAGAAATTTAAAAATAAACTGAATATTGAATAATATTAGGGAAATTTCCCAAGTTGTGGTAATAGTGAACTGAGGCAGAAGAACATATTTTTATTCTTGGGAGATACATACTGAAGCTCAATGGCTATCTCAAGGAAAAGCATAAACACAACTGTTTAGATTATGAACCAAAACTGCTGTTCTCGTCCACAGAGCACCATTTTTACTTGCAAGAACAACTGCCAAACGATGATTATTCAGACTTGTGGATTTGGCAGACATTTCTCAAATACAAATAAACTGAGCCTCTCACTTCAAGGAAGACAACTGACAGTAATTGTTGCCAATGGTGGAATTCAAGCTTTCAAGCAAAAATTACATAGTGCAACTAATCCTTAAGAAACCTTGTCAAGTTTTGTGGCTCTTATTGAATATTAACTACAGTTATCTGAAAAAGCTAGTAAAATATTCCTCTCTTTTCCAACTACATATTTCTGTGAGGCTGAATTTTCTTTACATACTTCAACCCAAACAACATATCACAAAAGATTATCTGCAGAATCAGGTAGGAAAAATCCCACTATCTTCTTCTTTTTTTTTTTTTTTTTTTTAATTTTTTATTAACATATAATGTATTATTTACCCCAGGGTACATGTCTGGGAATCATCAGGCTTACACATTTCACAGCATTTGCCATAGCACATACCCTCCCCAATGTCCATATCCCTACCCCCCCCCCCACCTCCCAGCAACCCTTAGTTTGTTTCGTGAGTTTAGGAGTCTCTTATTGTTTGTCTCCTTCCCCATCCCATCTTGT